>JACXGM010018052.1:0-19324 GCA_016801145.1 Umbra pygmaea | reverse complement strand
CTTTCTAGTCTCTCCAAAAGATAAGAACTCTGCTGGATAAAACTGGCGTTCCGTGTCAGAGGGATGTTGATGACCTGGACGATGGCTCAGAAAACTCACAACTTTTGCTCTTGATGGCCAGACACACCCAACTGAAGGACCTGCTCTATGCCCACCACCTTATCGGTATCTTTAACCATATGATCAAAAATATATATATTTCACTTACACACACTACTGGTGAAATGTTTTAGAACAACCAGGGATTTTCATGGAATAAAATACAGCTTTGGAATAAAAGAGACCACTGCATATTTTTCTTAAATCAACCCCACTGAAAACCTCTAGAATGTGAGAGGAAGATGAATGATTACAAGCCATAAAACAAAGTAGAGCTGCTTGAATGTTTGCCTCATGAGTGGCATAAAGTTACCCAACATCAATGGGAAAGACTGGTGTAGAGCATGTCAAGATGCATGAAAGCCAATAATATTATTACACATACTCCACCAGATATTGATTTCTGAACTCCTCCTACATTAAGACATTCATATTGTTTCGTTTCAAAGTGAAAGTGAACTTATTTTCTTTGCATTATTTGACGTCTGACAACAATACATTTTGTTATTTTGACCGTTTTCTACACAAATGCTCTTAATGACAATATTTTTATCTGAAATTTGGGAGAAATGTTGCCAGTAGTTTGTGAACAATACAAACATATACATTTTAACTGAACAAACACCGCTCAATAGTAAAAACAGAGACAATGATTGATTCATGATTGTGTCCCACTTGTTGTTGATTCTTCACAAAAAATTACAGTTTCATATCTTTATGTTTGAAGCCTGAAATGTGGCAAAAGGTTGAAAAGTTCAAGGGGGCCGAATACTTTCGCAAGGCACTGTATGGTCTCAATCGCTAGATTTAAGCCTTCTGCAATATATAATGATGTTCATTTTTTTAACTTTTACTGTTTTTCGTTAGCATCCCAATTAATATCAGTTAGCTAGAATATGACTCCCTCTTGTCTAAAATCGTCTCATCCGCAACCAAGATGTCTGCATCCGTAATGGCAAATTCGATGACCCAAATCAGATCTTATCAAACCAATGGGTGACAACACACATGTAACATCCAGTAATATATATAATCTATGGTTGCACCCTAGTGATGGTCAAAACGAGGCATTTGAAACATTTGAGACAATTAAAACATGAAATGCTTCAAAACCTTTACTCGACAGTGACATCTGCTGGCAACTTTAATTATGGCACACAACAGTTAATTCCACCATTATCAGACAGATGCTTCTGTGGCCGGACTGAACGATTTACGTCCTTCATCACAAACAGCATAGTTTCAAAACAGGGGTTGATGTTTGTAATTTGTCAACACTGGGTTATTGAATGAATTAGAACAGTTTGAGACAATAAACAATAAACTTTTTCCCAACATAATATCATACAATCATCTTGATTTGGAGGGTTTCCAAAACATCAAACTTATGTGAACTTCTCTGATAAGACTGGGAATAAAACTCTTCAGGCAAAATGTACATTGATATTTAATGGATTTGTGTTAAGTAGTACTTGTGCAATAACGGGGCACAGATGGCTCAGTGTGAGTGTGTAAGTGTGAGTGTGAGTGAGTGTGAGTGAGTGAGTGTGTGTGAGAGTGTGTGAGAGTGTGAGAGAGTGTGAGAGAGGCTTTATACAGAATGTCAAAGATATAAATATATATCCAATAGAGCAAACGATTCCTTGAGCAACTCGAATAATTTGATTACTAAAAAACATTGATGCAAAATGATTTGCCTCAAAGCTTTGTTTAGTCAGTTTCTCCAACATTGTATTGCTCACAGTGTTTCCGCACGGATAATTATTACTGTCATACACCAGGCTGACTCTGCTGGCAACACCTGCCATGTAGACTGATGGAGCAGATTACAAAATGAAGAGAGAGCATAAATAGTGAGGGGCTAAGAGAAGAAACAGGCTGGAAAAAACTACAGTTTTCTGTCATTTTAATTATTAGAGTTTTTGTTTTAATTACGTTGGAATCAGTTCAAACGTAATTGAAACAAATACTCTGTACAGTGTTTGTATTGTATGTATTCTTTACTTTGACACACATCCATCCATCCATACATATATACATATACGTGTGTGTGTGTGTGTGTGTATATATATATGTATATGTCTGTGTTTGTCTCAAAGTAAACAAGACATACAATACAAACAATATACAGTACGTGTAGATATATATGTTGTATATTGTCAATTCAGATCTTACATGTTTTTATCTTTTGTGGTCATTCCCAGGTGGGTATGATGTTCTCCTGACTGAAGGTAAAGGAGTTTGTGTGTCGATGGCCACTGCCTACGAAAGCCTCTACCTTGAAACATATAATCTGGAGGTTAAACTAGGGCCTAAGATAAGAATCTCTCGCCACAACATTCCTCCGTTCATCCCTCTTGAAATGCTGGTAAAGCAGGAAAACTTACAGACGGACTTCAGTGCATTCCTGGACACGCTCAGCCAGTATCTCAATGCCTATGTTGGTCGCAGGCAGCAGCTAAATTTCATCAAGGTACCAGACCTCCACACTGGTATTTGAAATGAAATATTCACCCATTTCCATGCATAGATCATTTTAACCAAACTAAAAATGTGATTTTATTTCCAGGTCAATGTAGACGGTCAGAAAACTGTTTCAGTTATGTTAATAACTATGTTAATTAGCTAGATTATGCCATTTGTATTCACAGCATTTAAACGCCTTGCCCTCAGACAGTCTTTTCTCTGTTGTCTTTTAGGAAAACCATAAGTCTGTTCAGTTGATGGAGACTAATGCTTTCTGTACTATACTGGTGCTGATGTTGACTGTACCAGGAAAGGACATCGCTGTATTGTGTACACTGGAGTATAACAACCACAAACGATGCCTGCCCACCCGGGTTAAAATAGAATCTAAAGGTACATATGCCAATGACACCGATGAAATGGATACTTTAGATTTTGGGCAATGAGGCATGACCACTATAAATGTATGTATAAAAATATTTTCAATAGGATATTAGTTTATCTATGATCACACCTTTTTCTTGTGTAACTCAAGCGGTACTGTGTGTGTGTGTGTGTGTGTGTGTGTACACAGACACTGTGCTGCCCAGTTCACCACAGTGGAGGAAGAACCAAGCCTTATTCCTGGAGACTCCAGTACACAGAGCCTTGGTGACCTTGAAAAAGACTGGCAGTATTGTGTAGTCTGATCACAAAGTGTGCTGTACTTGCACTGAAAACAGAACATCTCTTTAAGTCAGGGGTTTACTAACCTTTGCTGGAGACCCCCAACCATGCCATGTTTTCGTTGGATTTCAGAGCCTGCACAGCTGAAACAACATGTTATCTAGTTGCCAAGCTCTTCCCTGCGTGAATCACTTTTATACTAACCTCATTAAGTCAAGCACACTCTTCGCTAGTAATTGCAATTTACTCATGTTTATATATAATAAAAAGAAAAGTACTCAGTACCAAATCACAGGTTTGACAATCTTGTTTGCTATATAATTACAACAATAGTGTATGCTGCTGAACTACAATACATTTTCATTATTTTACTGCATCAAAAAAAAATAAACCAATTTCTTTCTTTTGCCGTGATCAACCCCCTTTAGAAACCCTAAAGTCCTTCAGAAAAATGTCAAGACATATTTACAGTCCTTCAAAATTTGAGAATGACTCCACAAAGGTCTCCAGGAAACAAGTGTACATGAAACAAGATATGAAGATCAGGCTTTTCTAGAACGGGTATAACTCCTTTTTATCCGACCTGTGAATGCAAGGTTCTGTTATGGGTTTGTTTTGTTTTCCAGTTGCTGACAAGTATTGTCAAGTGTTTTCAGAAAGGTGTCAATTTTCTGACTTAGTGCATCCCTCTGGCATTTCTGGAGTCTTTCCTTCTCTTCCATAGCGAGTTTCTGTTGTCTGGCCAGCTCCTTCTCAGAGATGCAGTCGATAGTGGATATTTGTCTCAGTTGCATGATTGAAAACATGCCTGCTCTGCTCTCGGTCTCTCTGAGCTTGGCAGATTGCACTGCCCTTGCCTGGGTCTCTCTGCGCTTGGCTGAGTGTATGGTTTTGGGCTGCGCTGACTGAGTTCTCAAGCTCTGTATTAATGTTCCTCGAGCCTCGTCCTCAGCTGTCTGAGGGGTCTCAACAATGACATTACTGTGCAATGTCTCACAATGTGAGACGATTTTTCCTTTTACACTGTTATTAGAAAGAGATTTACTGGAGTACAGTCGTCTGTTATCAGAGAACGAGGCAGCATGAGCCATCCTTGCCTTTTTAGTTTCGGATATCTCTTTCATAGTTTTGTTGATGGTAGCTCGAGGTTCACAGACTTTGAGAAGTAGTAGTTTTCTGTGGTCCCTCATCAGTGAGGCTTTCTCCTGACCCAGGGCTCTGAGGATGTACCTGTACCTCGTCTCTATTAAGCTGAGTTTGTGCTGAAGAGTAATGTCCTCCTGGTGATTCAGAAACCTCACATCCAGAACAGACATTGGTCTCCTACACACCACCTCTTTCATTTCCAAATCATGAGGAATCATGGCACTTGGAAATAAAAAGTACAGATTCGTTTTGGCTTTTCTAAATTTTGCGTAACATTGATAATGCTCATGTAAAGATATTCATTATCATACCTGAATATTAATATTCAAAGATGTCCATGAAATTTAATTAGCAAATTAATGCATTATGATATAATTTCATGTTAGTTGCTCAGTTGTCTTACCTGGTTACTGCAGCACAGCCTAAGCTTACATTAGGTTAAGTTCCACCACAATGTGACTGTTCACTTTAGAGGCGTGGATGTTAATAATAGGCCACTTTGGATAGGCTCTGTGTGGTGTTTGCTGCTATGACATTATGTAACAAACGATGTTGTCCTATAGAAAATACAAACAAGTTATTGATTGTCTAGGTTTTTTTACAGGAGTGGAAATTTGTATTGTTATTCTATTTAGATAAGGTGTACATATTCCCTATTAATTAACTGTTGTGTGTTAGTCATGTGTAAAAACTCAAAAAAATATCCTTTCACATTCAGATGGTATCATATTTCAACAAACTTAATGTGAAACTATTTGTATGACCATAAAACATTCCACAACTAGGACATAAACAGAAATGGAATTATGTGTCTGAGCAAAGGGGGGGGTAACAGTCATAGCTAACAGTCAGGATCTGGTGTGGCCACCAGCTGCATTAAGTACTGCAGTTCTCCTCCTTATGGACTGCACCAGATTTGCAGGTTATTGCTGTGAGTTGTTACCCCACTCTTCCACCAAGGCACCTGCAAGTTCACAGACATTTCTGGGGGGAATGGCCCTAGCCCTCACCCTATGATCCAACAGGTCTCAGACATGCTCAATGGGTTTGAGATCTGAGCCCTTAGCGGAACAGTGACACTCCTGTCTTGCAGGAAATCATGCACAGAAGGAGAAGCATAGCTGCATTGTCACGCTGGAGAGTTTTTCAGGATGAGGCTGCAATGAGGTTACCACATGACGAATGAGGATGTCTTCCCTGTAAACCACAGCATTGAGATTGTCTGCAATGAAAACAAGCTCAGTCCGATTATTCTGTGACACACCGCCCCAGACCAGGATGGACCCTCCATCTCCAAATCGATCCCGCTCCAGAGTACAGGCCTCGGCGTGACGCTCATTCCTTCGACAATGAACACGAATCTGACCATCACCCCTGATGAGACAAAACCGCAATTCTTCAGTGAAAAGCCATTCCTGATCGGTCCTGCAAAGGTGGTTTTCCGCTCATAGGCTAGGTGACATTGTTGCCGGTGATCTCTGGTGAGGACCTGCCTTACAACAGGCCTACAGGCCCTCAGTCCAGCCTCTCAGGATATTGTGGACAGTCTGAGAACTGATGGGAGGGACTGTGTGTTCCTGGGGTAACTCGAGCAGTTGTAGCAGTTGTGGATGACATTCTGTACCTGTCCTGCATGATGTTCGGAGGTGTGCTGGTGTTGTTACACGTGGTCTGCCACTTATGGGGTCATTGAGCAAGCATGGAAAACATAGTTTAAACAATGAAGATTTGTATGCTTTTTGTGAATTAACTTTAATATACAGTGTCCTGAAAAAAGGACATTTGTTTATTGGTAAGATTATAACATTAAACTGTATATTTTCTTAAAGGTCCTAGATGTAGAATTTTGAGCTGTAACAACCAAACTACATTCTCTTCCAAAGGACCAGTTTACAAATGCTGTAAAAACTGTTTTCTTTATTATAAAATCTGAAAAAGTGTTAGTGTGGAAAACTATTCCCTACACTAGTCTTTCCCCAAACCTCTCCTGGGGACCCCCAGCTATCTCACAATTTAGTTTTTTCCTTGATTTAGCTCACCTGAATCAAGCAGCCAAGGGCTTCATAATTAGTAGACAAGTTGATTCAAGTGTGCTAACTCTGGGATACATGTAATATATCTAATGCCTGTGGGTCCCCCAAGTGAGGTTTGAGAACCACTGGCCTACACTATGCCGTGTTGGTAATACAAACAACACAATGTATTAAACACTACATAATTAAACAAACACAATGTAACTCCAAGTCAATCACACTTCTGTGAAATCACTCTGTCAATCAGTGTTGCTTCCTGAGTGGACAATGTCACATGCTGTTGTGCAAATGGAACAGACAACAGGTGGAAATTATAGGCAATTAGCAAGACACCCCCAATAAAGGAGTGGTTCTGCAGGTGGTGACCACAGACCACTTCTCAGTTCCTATGCTTCCTGGCTGATGTTTTGGTCACTTTTGAATGCCGGCAGTACTTTCACTCTAGTGGTAGCATGAGATGGAGTCTACAATGCACACAAGTGGCTCAGGTAATGCAGCTTATCCATGATGGCACATCAATGCGAGCTGTGGCAGGAAGGTTTACTGTGTCTGTCAGCGTAGTGTCCAGAGCATGGAGGCGCTACCAGGAGACAGGCCAGTACATCAGGAGACGTGGAGGAGGCCATAGGAGGGCAACAACCCAGCAGCAGGACTGCTTCCTCCGCCTTTGTGCAAGGAGGAGCAGGAGGAGACTTCCAGAGCCCTGCAAAATGACCTCCACCAGGCCACAAATGTGCATGTGTCCACTCAAACGGTCAGAAACAGACTCCATGAGGGTGGTATGAGGGCCCGACGTTCACAGGTGCGGATTGTGCTTACAGCCTAACACCATGCAGGACGTTTGGCATTTGCCAGAGAACACCAAGATTGGCAAATTCGTCACAGCAGGTTCACACTGAGCACGTGACAGACGTGACAGAGTCTGGAGACGCCGTGGAGAACTGCTTTCATACTTCAGTTCTCTACAGTTATTTCATTCTGATTATGTTCCTGCTACTCCTGTCCTTAGGCTCCCTTTCATTTGTGTTACTGTGTGTTGTGATATAGGTATTTTTTAGTACCTTCTTTTAGGTGTGTTACTTTTCTGTAAAGCACTTTGGTCAGCCTTGTGGCTGTTGTAAACGAGCTATACTAATAAAATGAACTTGAACCCCGTGGAGAACGTTCTGCTGCCTGCAACATCCTCCAGCATGACCGGTTTGGCGGTGGGTCAGTAATGGTGTGGGGTGGCATTTATTTGGGGGGCCGCACAGCTCTCCATGTGCTCGCCAGAGGTAGCCTGACTGCCATTAGGTACCGCGATGAGATCCTCAGACCCCTTTTGAGACCATATGCTGGTGTGGTTGGCCCTGGGTTCCTCCTAATGCAAGACAATGCCAGACCTCATGTGGCTGGAGTGTTTCAGCAGTTCCTGCAAGAGGAAGGCATTGATGCTATGGACTGGCCCGCCCGTTTCCCAGACCTGAATCTGATTAAGCACATCTGGGACATCATGTCTTGCTCCATCCACCAACGCCACGTTGCACCACAGACTGTCCAGGAGTTGGCGGATGCTTAAGTCCAGGTCTGGGAGGACATCCCTCAGGAGACCATCCGCCACCTCATCAGGAGCATGCCAAGACGTTGTAGAGAGGTCATACGGGCACGTGGAGTTGTTGTTTTAAGGACATTACATCAAAGTTGAATGAGCCTTTAGTGTGGTTTTTCACTCTGATTTTGAGTGTGACTCCATTTCCAGACCTCCATGGGTTGATAAATTTGATTTCCATTGATTATTTTTGTGTGATTTTGTTGTCAGCACATTCACCTATGTAAAGACGAAAGTATTTCATACGATTAGTTCATTCATTCAGATCTAGGATGTGTTATCTTAGTGTTCCCTTTATTTTTTTGAGCAGTGTATTTGGGGAAAATGTCACTTGAGACATTCTGGCACATTGTAGTATCAGAATCAAAACCCCTCTTCTTTGTGTCCGTGGCCTAAATGTCATCAGTGGGCATTGTAGACATTCAGTCATCTTCAAGAAGCATATTCTACATGTAAGCATGATTTGGTCTTTCTCATGTCACACTGACCTGCTAACCTGAGTGGCCTGAACATACAGTTGTGTTCAAAATAATAGCAGTCCAACATCACTAACCAGATCAATGATTAAAACGTTGATTAGAGGGGAAAACATACAAAGTGCAGAAAATGATAGGCTGCTCAGTTAAAATGATCATGAATGCTTTAAAATGGCAACCAAAACCAGAAAGATGTGAAAGAAAACCAACATTTGCATGGATAGAAGAATAGCTAAAATGGCAGACTCAGACAATGATCAGCTCCAGGTTAATCAAAGAAGATCTAACATTATCTATGAGTACTGCAACAATTAGAAGACGCCTATATGAAGCCAAGTTATCGACGAGAAGCCCCCGCCGCAAAGTCCCATTGTTGAAAAAATGACGTGCTGAAGAGGTAACAATTTGCCAAGGAACATATTAACTTGCCTAAAGAGAAATGGCGCAACATTGTGTGGACTGATGAAAGCAAGATTGTTCTCATTGGGTATAGGGGCCACAGACAGATTGTGATGTTGAGATGGTTGAGATGGCCCCCAAACATCGAATTTAAGCCACAGTACACTGTGAAGACAGTGAAGCATGTTGGCGCTGTAGTGGAAGTTTAAAGTGTTTACAGGACAGATATGCAGATATTAAGAGCTGGCACCTGGCTGGCTACCCCACACCTATTCCTTCCCGGAGTTGCTTCTTTAGAGACGCAAATACAGAGGATGCAAGGAGGTGTGAAGCATCACCCCTCTTCCTTGAAGACACAGCCTGAATGTAAAGACCAACGGCACCTAATGTACGATGCTCCGGGCAAGCTAGTTGCTCTAGCCGTGTGATTAGATAGGATCATTTTAGTTTTTGGTAGGTTTTAGGATTTTAGGAAGACATGTATTCATATTCTTGGTATTGTAACTTGTGATTTCATTGTCCGGTTGAAGAGTTGTATCTTATGCCTTTAATTGGAATTAAATATTATTGCTTTGAACCGAGCCTTGTTTGCGACATTCCAAGTCTGTTCCTACTATCTCCGGTGGAGCTAGTTGGGAATCATCGTTAGCCTGTTCTCTGCCTGCTCTTAGTTTCTGCTGTTATCACACACACACACACACTTTGCTAGCAAGTTAGTCAGGTGCCTTCCATGTAATCACTGAGACGTTCTATATCTTAGTCGGGTTCGTGAGCCGGTATTAAGAGACTATTAGGCAAATTTGGCCCGGTAGTAAGTTCAGCCATTGAGGGCATTCCTTTCTGCCGCACTTTTATTAAACGGTTCAGTTGTCGGGAAGACATATCCGAAACGTAGGGGTGAACTGATTGCAAATTAGTCTTGCCGGCTGGTGCCGACGTATCCGCAATGACAGATTTTTAGCTGTACATATTGCATATTTTAGCGGGACTTGGCGCGTCTGGACTAGCTATCCAGCGGATTCCGAGTTCACGCCCGCAAGGCTCCGTACGAACTTGCTTAGCTAACACTTAAAACACATGGAGTCAGATTCGTAGATATTACATATCTACGAGGCATTAAGATCAATAAGATCATTCTCCACGCTTTCTATTAACCATTATTTCTCTGTTTAACTCATAACATTGACCCAAGGGAAAAGGAAATATATCATTTATTAATGTATTAATTTCATGTGCATATTAATGGTATAATATTCTCTTAATTTCCCTAAACTACAGCGCAAGCGTCATGACATGGGGATGTTTCTCATACTATGGTGTCAGGCCTATTTATTGCATACCAGGGATCATGGATCAGTTTGACTACACCAAAATAGTTCAAGAGGCTATGTTGCCTTATGCCAAAACTGGAAGTTCCCTTGCAATTGAATACGTGCCAGAAGTTGGTCAACTCCATGCAACACAGATGTGAAGCAGTTCTCAGAAGCTGTGTTTATAACTAAATATTAGTTCAGTGACTCACAGGACGGCTAAATCTTCAGGCATTTTTAAGTTAATACAGTAAATGTTTTGAGTTTGTAAAGACAAATGCAGAAACTGCTATTTTTTTAACAGCCTAACATTACGTTTTCTTCACTTTCTGTAAAGTAACAGATTTTATAGATATTTCTTCATGTATTGATTCGGAATAGACTCTTCAGTGTTCCCTATGCATTTGTTTGTATGGAAATTAAAGCTATTACTAGGATTGTTTGCTTTACTCACTCCATTCTGGGGTAATAACATAGGCTAACATATAAGAGCTATGAGCTATCTGTGGACTGTAGTCATGTGCAGTCAAGATGACCTTGACTGTCTACCAGCAAGAGAAAAGTGCTGACTGATCTTAGTTACGGTAGTACTTACAACAATGAGCCATAGGCCTCAGAGTATGAGATGATGTAACATAATTCACCACTGCTCTGGATAAGAGTGTCTGCTAAATAACCAAGTTATAATCCTCAAATGAGTTCTAACATTCTAAACTGCTTTAAACTATTTTATAAGATACTCATATAGAATCTGTCCCAAACAGTGTCGTCTGCCTTGTTTTAAAAATGGTGCTCTTTTTGAGAGCCTTCAATATGTGATACTACTTTCTCCAACAGAGACAAACTTTCAGTCAAATCAGCCATGACTTCTTACACTATTACAACATCATGTAATGTAAATAAATTATTTGCATAAACTGTTACTCACAATCAATAGATCTCATTTATCAACGAGTGTTTGTGTTATTTCCTTTACCAGGTAAATATAGTAGAGAATCAAATTTTCAGCAACGGTCTAAAAGCAATTTGATTTAACTGCCTAGCTTAGGGACAGAGCAATGTCAACTGTGTTCAACTCCGCTCATCATGTTTATGAACAATCTGTATTAACTGTTTTGTATCATTTTCCAGCCATAACACAACCAGTTAAGGCCATGCACCACCCTAAAATGTATGATTTTGCATCCATCTGTGTATTTTCAGATTTTGGGATAGTTTGCAACTAACTTGTATACTTTCATTATATGCACAGATAAATCAAAAGTAATTTATTCAAATAGTATATTTTTATCATTTCATCACCACTCCGTCAAATGAATCTAGCATAGAGTTCGTTTTTGTTAGCATGTTTCATGACATTTTACCCCTATTTTTTTATGTCTCATGTTGAGTCATATACCATTAGAAAGCTTATTTCCTGGAGCATATTGTTGGCTCATCCATATATGGCTATATCCTTTGTAGTCATAGTGATTTGTGCTGAAAGTTGAGAGTGGAAAATAATGTTTTAATTAGCACATCTTTATCGGCCATTTTCTGAAAATTGCATGTAGTTAATGTGAAAATTTGTTTTTTCAGTCATTCAATGACGTACATTTATAAACTTCCACACAGAGGTTCTTAGGTCTCACAGCCAGACTTATAAAGAAGCTTTTTTTAATAACTTTTAATAAGGTTTTTCACAACCTGCCGTCTCAGAAATCTGGTTGCAGCTGCTGATAGCTTCCTTTTTCTGCCCTGTCCATGTAGAATAACCACTGTTTCCTTAACTTTGACATGCTACCAAAACTATGCTTCCAACGGTGTCTCTGGGAACAGTCAGTACCTTCGCTATCTTTTTATATATTGTTCCTTGTTTGTGAAGGGCGATGATCTCTTCTCTTACTTTTTCGGACCATTCTTTTGTCTAAGCCATGTTTCTAACATGCAGACAAACTTGAGACTCCAAAAACCCCTATGCCAATTCAGGTATTTCATGTGTTCCAGCTCAAGCCCACCTGGTAATTAATGAAGCTCTTGATTAGTTACATCCGGTGTGCTTGAGACCACCTGTTTTGCATGTTTGTGCTGTTGTGAGGGATTCTGTTCAGGGGGTTGAATAATTGTGAGACTAGAGAAGTCAGTGTGATTTACATTTTCTGTTGAATTTGGGGAAACCACTTGATTCATTCATTGTGTTCAGCTACAGTATTTCAATTGCTTTTGTTTGATTTATTCATTGCAAACAGCTGACAGTCTGTACAATTTCACAATAAAAATGATTTGCAATGGGGGTTAAAGAAGTTTGATTAAAACTGTACATCTTGTTGTTTACAAGTGTTTACGAGTTGTTTACAAGTAATCTACCATGGTGTTTTAATTCAGTTGACTTTCTTGTTCATTCAGTTATTTATCATTCTGCATTATGTCCAAAGCGCCAGAAGAAAAACAAAAATTCCAAGGCTATAGAGTTGGTTCTTTACTATCAGAGATATATGAGAAAGGATGTAAAACACTTCATCCCAGCAGACTGTCAACCAATCAGATTATGTTATGCTGTGCTATGTGGTTACTATGCTAATTGTCACAAAATCCCTTGTAGAAAACCAGAGTATGTGAGCAGACAATGTATATTCTCTTCAAAAGAACATGATCACAGGATTTCAATACAAAAATATATTAAAAAGATCACATTACATATCTTAAATCCTGCAGAATATTCGCAATGATGCTTATTATTTAAGTAATCTTTGCAAATCCACCTTGCATCTCGGTTATTATTTTGCTGTGAACATTTCATGTCCACTTCATACTGTCCAAAATACAAACTGCACAGACAAATAGTAAATAAAATTAAAATGCAATGAATTCAAGTCTGGGGAGTATTACATGTTTTCATGGGCAACTTGTGTTAGATACTCCAAGGATTAAACATGTTAACAGTCTGCTGTTAAGACAATGACATTAGTAGTTTCATTAAGTGGTGTAATGTGCGGGCACACTAAGGGAGAGTCGAAGGCAAGAGCGAAGGGTAAAATAACATCTTTAATCTACTAAACACACTAAAAAAGAAACAACTACGAGGAGTCAAATTGGCATATAAAAACAGTAAACACAGCAGCACAAAACACACACTTGCATATCTGTGGGGGCACCATTAATGCAGAAAGATATCTACATAATTTGGAGCAACATATGCTGTCATCTAGATTTTCCAGGGACATCTCTGCATTTTCCAGCAGGACAATGCCAAACCACATTCTGCCTGGATTACAAGCGGATGATAATTAAGCAGAGAGTGCAGCTGCTAGCATGGCCTGCCTGCATTCCTGACCTGTCTCTGATTTAGAATGTATGGCACATTATGAAGGGCAAAATAAGGCAAGCAGTATGGGGCATACAGTTGCGCAGCTGAGGACATGCATAATGGATGAATTGTTTGCTAAACTGAACCAACTGGTGTCTTCAGTGCCAAAATGCTTAATAAGTGTTATTCAAAGAAATGGTGATGTTACACAGTGGTAAACGATTGACTGTCCCAACTTTTTTGGAGTGTGTTGCAGTCATTAGATTTGAAATCAGTATATATTTTCAAAACTAAATTAAAGTAAATCATCACAATGTGTTAATAATGCATGTTCAATATAGTACAGGTTGAATTTAATTTTCAATGAACTTTAATTTGTATTGCTTTTTTCATTTTCCATACACTCACAACTTTTCAGAATTTGGGTTGTAAAACTAGTTTAAACTCAGTACTTTGAGATTCTAAAAACACTACTGAATTTTACACAACCAAAAATGGTTCTCTGCAGAATGATATTCTCACCATTTACATAACTGATTTTCATAATGTGACCTATGATGCAAATGGACATGCAATGTTCTGGCTTATAGATTTTCTAGAGGAAACATTGCTTTATTGCTCTCTGGGAACTACTTATCCACCTGAAGTTCCCATCAACAAACAGTCTGCTCAGGAATAGATGCTTTACTTCTGACTTGCTGCATTAACATTTTGATGACACCATAAACAAAGTCAGGGAGACAAGGTTGGTATAGTTTATTCCGCATTCTCAGTAAGAGTTTAAGAATTGTAATTTGTATGGAGATCAATTATATAATTTGAGTGATCATTTGCAAATATGAGATATATTTATTTAAACCTGCACTATGTAACTTTTTTGAAAACTAAAAAATACAAAAACTATGTTTTAGGAGTAGTAAATGTTCGGAACTAGCCTATTGGATCCAGGGATGGAAAACATCAACCTAAATAATACAAAATATACACAATAGCAGAATAGCAAAATTGACATTTCACAATATCTAACTAGAAACAAATGCATATTATGGACACAATAATTATGTGTATTTTCAGAAATTGTTTATATTTTCCCTGTGTTCAATATTAATATTTATATAAAATGCTTTTAAAAGTCTATAGCTAAAATTTGGGGCGAAAGGACAAATTAACGGAAAGTTACATAGTGCAGCTTTAATAAACCATTTTTATGTAGGTTAAGTTGTGTCTTGCAAAGCCTATTGGTTAGGGCATCTGTCTGGTGCCTTTAAGGACCCTGGTTTGAATCCCCGACCGCAAAGGTAAAACCTAGTGTTTTTTCTTTGAGCAAGAGAGTTAACATTAAATGCTCCCAGGTCGTTGCTGTCAATAACATCTGTTCTTAGTAATTTTGCCTTGTTAAATAATGGTCAAATAAAATAAAAAATGACCGTGGGGTTTTGCTCTCTTGTGCTCCACTAATGTCATACACAGCACTACAATTTAAATAATCACATACCTGAAAATAAATACTTGTCTGCTTTCCCTGCACATGTTTCTAAACCTAATCCTAGATGTGTAATATCAGCTCATTAAACATTCAGGGCTGAGCTGAAAACATCCAGGACTAGAGCCCTGACAGCCTGGGTCTTCTGAACAACATTATCCATTACTGTCCATATACAGTATTTATTTGTGGATGTCTGTGTGCATGCATTACTATACTTGGGAGAACCAAATGTCCTAAAACAGTTGAAGTTATAAGTTTACTTCAGATGAAGTCAATAAAACTCATTTGTCAACCACTCCACAGATCTCATGTTAACAAACTATAATTTAATTATACTTTGCTACTTTATGCATGGCACAAATAATTTGCTCAACAATTGTTTACAGACAGATTATTCCACCTATAATTCATTATATCACAATTGTAAACGTTTACATATACTAAGTTAAACAGCTTGTAAAATTCCAGAAAAGTACGTCATAGCTTTAGAAGCTTCGGATTGACTAATTGACATAATTTGAGTCATTTGGAGGTGCACCTGTGGATGTATTTTAAGATCTACCTTTAAACTCAGTGCCCCTTTGCTTGACATCATGAGACAATCAAAATAAATCAGCCAAGACCTCAGAATAAGAATTGTAGACCTCCACAAGTCTGATTCTTCCTTTAGAGCAATTCCCAAATAATGAAGTTAACGCGTTCGTCTGTACAAACAATAGTACACAAGTTTAAACACCATGGGACCATATAGCCATCATACTGCTCAGGAAGGTGACACTTTCTGTCTCCCTGAGATAAACATACATTGATGTGAACAGTGCAAATCAATACCAGAACCTTAGAAAAGTACCTTGTGAAAATGCTGGAGGAAACAGGTAAAAAAAATCTATATCCACAGTATCTATATTGACATAACCTGAAAGGCTGCTCAGCAAGGAAGAAGCCATTGCTCCAAAACCCGCCAGGTAAAAGCTAGATTATAGTTTGCAACTGCACATGGGGACATATATTGTACTTTCTAGTGAAAAATCCTCTGGTCTGAAACAAAAATGTAACCATTTAACCATAATGACCATCAATATGTTTGAAAGAAATAGGGGGGGCTGCAAGCCAAAGATCACCATCCCAAATCTGAAGCACGCGGGTGGCAGCATCATATTGTGGGGGTGCTTTGTTGAAGGAGGGACTGGTGCACTTCACAAAATTGATTGCATCATGAGGAAGGAATGTTATGTGGATATACTGAAGCAACATCTCAAGACATCAGTCAGGAAGTTAAAGCTTCTTCACAAATGAGTCTTCCAAATGGACAATGACCCCAAGCATACCTTCAAAGTTGTGGCAAAATGGCTTAAGGACAACAAAGTGAAGGTATTGGAGTGGCCTCACAAAGCCCTGACCTAAATTCTATAGACAATTTGTGGGCAGAACAGAAAAAGTTTATGCGAGCAAGAATACCAGTTCTGTGAGGAGGAATGGGTCAAAATGCATCCAACTTATTGTCGGAAGCTTGTGGAAGGCTACCCAAAAAGTTTGACCCAAGATAAACAACTTTAAGGCAGTGCTACCAATACTGATTGTACTCTATAAAAGGTTCTGACCCAGTGGGAATGTGATGAAAGAAATACAAGCTGACAAATATTCTCTGGGCCGTTATTTTTACATTCAACAGTCTTAAAATAATGTGTAGATCAGGGCTGCCCAACCCTGCTCCTGGAGATCTACCATCCTGTAAATTTTCACTTCAATCCTAATTTAGCACACCTGATTCTAATAAATAGCTAAGGGAAAGCTAAAATAGGTTGCCCACATCAACAGTTGGAGAGAACCTACAGGGCAGTAGATCTCCAGGAATAGAGTTCGGCAGCTCTGGTGTAGAACCTACCTGACCTACGACAGCGAATTTTTACTGGGATTGAATTTCAGGAATTGTAAACACCTGAGTTTCAATGTATTTGGCTAAGGTGTATTTCAACTGCATTACTGTATGTATAATAACCCATGTAGAATGCAAATTTCTGAGGACCGATTTGTTGTGTTAAATTACAGTTAAGGTTTTGAGTGAGCTTTAGAATTTACCCTAAGTATAGGCATTAGAATGTAGTCTTAGGGTTAGGATGAGTAAGGGTTAGGTTTACGGGGTTAAGGTTATGGTAGAGTTAGAGATTAGAGAAAATATAATTTTAATAGAACAAAATGTTTTTTTCCCAAATTGGTCCAAGTGTAATGAAATAATTGTGTGTTTTAAAATACCCAATGTGTAAAAATATAAAATAATTATGCTTTAACAGTCTAGCCATTTCATAAACAGAATGGAAATATGCAGTAAACAATTTTTAAAAATATATTTGTGGTATTTTAATTTACGCAGTATGAAAACACAAAAATTAAATGGCAGATAAAACAACAGTATGAAAAGTAATTTCCATATAAACATTAGTGTGTCGAGGTATTAACACTGGTCGTTATCTTGTGATGTTGTGTAAGTTACTGACCACTGCGTTTCTTTGACCTTGTCTCCATCTGCAGGTTCAAAATGAAGACTTTCCTTCTACTCTTATACTTCCTGAGACTAATTTGCAGTGAGGTTAGTTTTTATAGAACATCCATTTGTTCAAAAGCTCCAAGATACTTATATAATGTATCTTTAACCTGTTGTAAATACAGTTTATTTAGTAAATTGTTTCTGCTGAACATATAAATGTGAACAGGAATGTTGTTTTTGTTGTTGCTTAGGTTTCTGCTCAGGGTAAGTTCATTTGTATTTTCCCCTGGTTATTGGGAATACACACTGTTTTTGAGGCCTGCAAATGACTTTTAAAACTCATACCCAGTACGGGGGGGGGGTTAATTTTGACTGAAAATATTGACTGAATGGAAAGTAAATGGACCCCACCCTGGCACAGGTTTATGTTTAATAGCTAACCTATCAATGTGACTTTATTCCACACACATGATGAAGTGCTGCTGATAGAGGTGTGGGTAAACAGTGAGCTCCAAACTATCAATCATTTGCATGTACCTTTACTTCCTTTTACAGTACTGGCAGTGCAATCTTTACATAATCTTTACATAATATATTTTCAAAGTTTGTTTTACATTGTGTTTTGCATGTTTCAGACTCAACAAAAGTCTACTATGTGGTACTTACAGTTGATGCCTCTATACAAGGCTGTGCAGAGAACATTATTAAAAATTTTAAAAGATCCGATCCTGTGAAAATTACAAATCCTACTACTACAACCGGTAAATATATGTGGTTTGCTACAGAATCAAATACTCTAACATGAGAAATTGCATTAATGAATCGATATGAAATACACACAAGTTTATCCTTTAGAATAATTTCATGACACAACTTCCATTACACTTCAATTTTAATTTATGCATTTATAATTTGGTCTATCATGTTTACAGTGATGACTAGTTGCAAATAGATCCATAGTATGAAATTCATGTGTTTCCCAATTTTTATTGACATAATTTATATGAACAATAATACCAGTTTCCAAGTTGAATAAGTCTCTAGCCATGAAATACTGTACAAACCTTTTACTCAGGGTCTAACATTTGTAGTTCATTCTCGATATAGCCCCATCCAAAAATATTATGTCAAAGGGAGCAAAATAAAAGAAAGGGAAAAATGTAACCTACGGCACAACATTTGATTTATACAAATATTTTAATAACAGGCCTCGTCCATGGCACAGTGTCTAAGATGTTGCCTAGCATGTGTTCGGACGCAAGCAACTGTCACATCACTCTTGTGCAACACTTTGTGCAGGTTGTGGGAATTGAATCATATTTGGCACAGGTGTACATACTCCCATATACAGGTACTTCTCAAGAAATTAGCATATTGTGATAAAGTTCATTATTTTCCATAATGTAATGATAAAAATTCAACTTTCATATATTTTAGATTCATTGTACACCAACTGAAATATTTCAGGTCATTTATTGTTTTAATACTGATGATTTTGGCATACAGCTCATGAAAACAGAAAATTCCTATCTCAAAGAATTAGCATATCATGAAAAGTGTCTCTAAACGAGCTATTAACCTAATCATCTGAATCAACTAATTAACTCTAAACACCTGCAAAAGATTCCTGAGGCTTTTAAAAACTCCCAACCTGTTTCATTACTCAAAACCGCAATCATGGGTATGACTGCCGACCTGACTGCTGTCCAGAAGGCCATCATTGACACCCTCAAGCAAGAGGGTAAGACACAGAAAGAAATTTCTGAACAAATAGGCTGTTCCCAGAGTGCTGTATCAAGGCACCTCAGTGGGAAGTCTGTGGGAAGGACAAAGTGTGGCAAAAAACGCTGCACAACGACAAGAGGTGACCGGACCCTGAGGAAG
>JACXGM010018051.1:0-19324 GCA_016801145.1 Umbra pygmaea | reverse complement strand
CCCACGAGCCCCGCAGTAGTCTGAACCTCACTTTACCCACACACACTTGAGTGTTTTAATCAGCATGCAGGGAACATTGTTGGCTTGAGTGCGGCCAGTAGTTCTAAACCCCCCATTCCTCTGCCATGCATATTCATCCGTCCAGACTCGGTCACCGTATCTGAAAGCGGGCATTGACTTCTGCATGAGTGTTCTCTGGCCTCCCCCAGATTCACTGACTCCCTGCTGCATCTGTTTGGCCTGGTTCCTCTTAGAGCCCAGCTCCCCACCCCCTGACCGTTCTGTCTATGGGTTATCCCAGAATGCGGTCACCTCTGCCAGGCTGTTTCGTACCTTGGCGTGGCCCACCTCCACCTCCGGCATTGTTTGTCCAGCTCACCGCCTCACTGAAGGGCTGCAGTTTAATCACCAGCTATCATTTACCAGCCTTACTACTGGACGGAAATATTCAAATGAGCCGTATTTCCATCGATGCCGGAAAAAAGAACTGGCTCATCTTTCAGCTGTTCCCTTCTGCTACAAGACAGCGGGGGTGTAATATGTAGGCACGGACGACGGCGGATGATCTGCTGGGTGAAAGTTTCAACCAATCAGCATCTCCCCTTTCGCTGAGGGCGTATAAACTCATCCATTCACCCTCTTGTCAGTTCAATTGTTATTTTATGGTGCCACGATATTAATTGAATGGCTTCTACCGCACAACAATTGAATGCCCGATTCATCCATTACAGAGGGAGTGGGCCTACAAATCAGCCTAACCTGAGCGGGGGACCTCGCCATGATGTAGCAAAATCGTAGTAATCACTCATGTACATTGTGCTTCATCCCCAGCCGAGCGAGGAAATTGTCGAGCAGTGTTGATTTAAACGTGGTGAAGAACATCTGCAGATTACTACCCTGTTTCTGTTTAGTTCTGTTATGTTTGTTCTGATAGGTCTTCGTTTTCAGCAGTCATCCTGCAGGATATGAGGGTAATTAAATGGTATTGAGGTGGCAGGCTGTGTTTGTTTGTGTGTGGGGGGGTGTGTGCTATTGTGCGGTAGTGTTCCTCAAATCACCCCCATGAGGTGAAGTTATATTGGGGTCGTTCCATCGGGTTTCAGTCACTTTCTGACAGCACGCCTTCTGATTTAAAACCTTTCATTTGTGCCAATAGTGCAAGTGGTCATAGTGACGTTTTGTACCTGAATGTACACATATTTCAGGTGATGGAATTGCTCTAAAATCATAAACATTTAGCATAGCGCTGCATAGATAAACAAAATATATATAAGGAATATACACACACACACACACACACACACACACACACACACACACACACACACACACCTACACAGAGAGTTTGATTGGGGGGAGGGCATTTACGGTTTTTCACAAAATGATTGGGTGGGACCACATTATTTGCTTCTAGCATTGGGAGCCTGTCTCTCTGCTCCGATATTCCCTTGGCAACATGGAAGACCAGTTTCAACAGGTTTCTCATGGAAGATTTAGAGAAATTTATAACAGAATATTCCTGCTATTTCCCATTTAACAATGTTTCATGTGTGGACCAACATTTTAAGTGGTAACTGTTTTCATATTTCTAAAATGTCTGATCAACAACAGACACAGTCCTTTGCTACCTTAAAAACATTAAGTTATTTTCTGTAAATGGGCTGGCACTGTCATAGCCTACACAACGCAAACCCTCAAACTTCAAAAAAGGTCTAAACTATGAGATTAATGCAGTTTCTTCACATTACAACTGAAAAATGACACACTTATTTTATTGGTAAATCTTGAAATACTTTGCAATCACATTTGTATGCTTTGAAATGATATCAAACTCAACCATTTACCTTTTTCAATGATGAATACTTGGATCTACTGGTGGTGAGACAGAATGTGAAGGAGAATCAAATGGAAAAAGACTTGTTTAAAGGCAAGGAGGTGTTGTCGTTCTGTCATCATTGAGTATTTAGCATTTAAGTATAATGGCTCAAGTAAACATAGAGCAATTATAAATGCATTTCAGAGTCTGACAGGATAGCAATAGGTGATAGAAGCGACAGCCTTTAGTTTCATTGTCTCTTTAACTCCTCCTTTAGGCTTTGAAAGGCTTAATAATAAAAGTCGTATTAATCCCTGCGTCAAGAAAACTAAAACAAAAAAGGTGCCCGAAAACTGACAGGATGTCCAATTTACACCGATCTTAATGGAATCTATAATAAGCATAGAGGCACAATGATAGAACGTTACAGTATCTCGCCTTAACATTCTGGAAGCTTGCCGTCGTGACCCAGCCAAAAGTGTTCAGGTCCAGATTTCACCTTAAGAGTATGTACAGACATTATTGTCCAATTCGAACTGAATGTCCTGGCCCTTTTACTGTTACGCGTTGTCTTTGCTGTGAGGAAACCCTGACTATGGACAGCTCTGCTCCTGAATTGCACCTCATGCCCTCAAAGGTAATCTTCAGCCTGCAGCACTTGCTTTTTTTTATTTCCTGCCACGTCTGAATAGGCCAACTTTAATTTCGTCTTCAGTAGGGGAATCGAGGAGGAACATTTGAGAACCATTGGGAGTGAGCCAAGAGACTCAGTGGTTGGGAAAATGGTAATAAAGTGTCTTTGTACCCTAATGAGCTCACTGTTGATTCCATTTGTTCCAGGATTGTCATGGATGCTTGTCTCGTGTAATGTGCAGACATGACACAGGCAGCAAAAGACGCCAACAGAACTCTACGTTCTGTTGTCCTGCTCTTGTCTTTGTGAAGTTAATGGGGTTGCTTGTCACTGTTTTTCTAGAGGGACCTGATGTCCCCTACTAAATAACATCTGAAAATGGATCCCTTAGAGGTTTTGGCAGGACCCCACTGGATATTGCACTTTTTTTGTAAAGAAACGTATCGGTACACTTGCGGTTAGTTTTACATTTTGGAATAACCGATTAAGTTTATTTTGGTGTTGGTTTTAGATGTAGGAACTATTCAATTAGGTTTAATAATAGTGTTAGTTTTACAACCCCAATTCCTAAAAAGGTTGGGAGAGTAAGGAAACTACTTGCATTTTCCATACTGTCCCAGGTTTTACGGAATTGTGTGTAGTTGTAGGCATTACTGATTAAGTTAGGATTAGGTGGGAGGCTAGATTAATTTTAGGGTTAAGGTTTAGTTAAGGGTTACGTTTAGTGGACAAGGGAACAAGAATTTCAGGGTCAAGTTTGGCAAAAAGATTTAAGGTTAGTACAGGGAACAAAGCCCAGTCGCTTAGGTGTGTCATGCTGAAGAATGATTCCACACAGACAAGCAGTCTGACTAGGTCAACATTGAGCCTCCATTGTAACGAGCCACGGGACAGTCAACCGATAGGGGATTTAGCCTATGAATAATATTTAAATGAGATCACACAAACGGCTCAGTGGAATGAAAGACAATGGACATAAATCGGGTTTCGTTTGTTTACGCGAATGCATATGGGGTTAGACACCCCCTCCTGGCTCTAGAAGTAATGACTGCGCTGGGAGCAGATTACGGGGTGGTCAAATGATAAGGTGGTCTGCTAAAGGAGATTAGCAAGCAGCTGCTATGAGGTGGAACCTTAGAGATGTCTGAGAATCATCACGGCGTCCCAGCTCTTGTCCAGACCCAACATCTCACAAATAGTAGGTGATGTCGGCAATAAAGACTGGTGCGTTCTGACCGAGCAGCATCAAAACACAATATTTTTCCTTCTTTTTTCTCCCCTCATCTCTCCATCCGTCTGACTGTGTTTTTCTCTGGCTTTGCTCGGTGAGTTGGTGCAGATGTTGCTGTAATGACGCAGAAGGCTCTCACAATGAAACTGGTTAGAAGCGGAGCCAGCCGAAATTAGTAAAAATTACTTTCCCATTACCCCCTTCATTGCGCCTGTAAGTAGTCTAGAGTTTCTGCACGATTAGGAGAACGAGCCGCGAAGCGGCCCACGCCACGTTTTCACCAGTCGGGCGGAGGCCTACCAAATACACAGACACTCCCGTAAAACACTGAAACTAATGTTTCAGTAATTTGCCATCTACTGGTTTGGTTTCCCGTCACAATTTACAGTTCTTTTTTTTCTTGTGTGTGATAAAAAGCCGGTGGTGTCTTATGTGCCAGGGTTTGATCCCCTGCTGGCTGCTAATTGCTGATCAAGCGTGGTGTCACCGAGATTACCCTGAGCCCCCCCGACGTGGTCTCTCATTCTCTTTTGCTCTTCTCTCACGTTTTGTCTCTCGCTCTCTCTTTCCCACTCGTGACTTGCGTTTTCTTGCTACTAAACATTCATTCCCTCTTTATCGGGTCTGCCGGGAACTAATTATTGCATGAAGTATGGTGAACTACGTGTGCCACGTTTTATTTCCGTCTGAATAGGCGTCGTCAGGAGTGTAATCAGGCTGTCTTGGCTTTGTGCCGTGTATCCGGAGGGGAAGTGGCAAACAGTAGGAATTTGAAGCATGATTATGTTTTACTTCACCTGATCATTTTTACTGACATTGTTTATAATACTTGTTGTTGAGCTGCACTGAGTAGTTCCGGATGAGAGCCTGTTTATAAAATCCTGTCATGTATAGGGGATATGAGTGGTAGCCTAATGAAAATGTAGAGAGTTACTTTCACCTTTTAGCCCTCCATTTTCCATACAGTGTTCTCAGAGTTTGGAGCAAGGCCTCCATTTGTAAACATTATACGGATAGAAATGAGCATCCCTCCGTAAGCCCCAGAGCCAGCGTTTGTTTTGTTTTTTAAACAAAATTCTCTAGTCAATCCTGTTGTGGAATATGAACTGTTGTCGCACAGGTGCGATCCGTGTGCCTTTAGACTTGCCAGTAAAACCGTGAAAAATATGAATCCTTAACATGTATATTCCAGGTCGCGGTGTAGATATAGTGGCCAGTTTTGTTTGGAAGAGATTAGGTCAGCCATGCGATGATAGTAAATCCAACTGTAGTGCAAGGGTACAGAACTGTGAGGCAATGTACAGAAACTACGGATGAGTTCCCACGTTATTGGCTTGTTAAGGACACGCATCACCAGGCTCCAATGCTCCGGCATGTTCTGGCAGGTGTGTGTTGGTAGACTGAAACAAAGCCAGGCTGAAATGGCTGATTGTTTGTCTTCACTCAGAGAAGTGCTGCCAGGGCTAACAGAACTTTAAAGGGTGCAGCTGGCTTTGCTGGTCACTGTAACACCCCCTGCTGTCTGGAACTGAGTTGGATGCTGGTTTCACATTGTCAGACAGGGAGAGGGACATTTCTGTATACACACAAAGCTGAGCTACAGGAAAGCCATAAACTAAGAGCCTGCATGCCCGTAGACAAAAACTCCCCTTATGCAAATATTAAGCTTACAATGCAATATTTTCATGATACTTAGGTGCTGATACAATATCTTTTGCGATTCTCACTATTTTCTTGATTCTGCATGATTTGCAATAACTGCTTTTTTATGTTATTTACTTCTTTTGGTCTGTTGCTCAAGGACTAGAACATCATAATCGTATGTGTTTATCAGATGTCATTCTTTTTTCAATTTTTTTGAGGCCAGAAAACAAGAAATGAATTTTGTTGCCGATACAACCAATTAGTTCCAAAGAAATGTTGTGAAAACTAAGACAGAACTAATTATCACAAACATAGTAATTTCATAGTATACAACTTTACATTTTGTTACCTTGTTACAAACCAATATTATAACGATGTTTGCATTTTAGGTTTTGAAATTAGTGTGCGGTGTGAAGGCACAAGCTGTGCACTGAATCTGGGACACAGAATATACACAGGAAAGTGGTGACAATGTACTATCTCCACACAGACATGTACATGAATTACAGAAAATAAAGTGCTTTTTGCAATGCAGCACTTCTGTAAGCACAGAGAAGCACTGGCCTGTTTCATTCCAATGGATAACTTGGTATTTTAACCCCTGTCCCGCTTTCATCACCAAAGATACCATTTATTTAAAAGCTTTGAAGATACTGAAGGAAATTGACACATTGACACTGGCATGTAATAAATGGCAACCCAACATCCCTGTAAAGTCAGCTACTGTAGAAACGTGGATGTTTAGGGACTGCATTTCACATTAGCCTTTGAAGATATCAGGCCTACTGGATAAAAATCTGTTATGTGGCTGGCAGTGGCCTGTTTTTAGCCCTATATCGTCATCACAAGGCACACTAAATTAGACTTGGCCGGCAGCCATATTCCTACACCCTATTCACATGACTGTAGAAGATATTCTAAGGTAATTGCAGCAGCATAGGCTATGTTTTGGCTGACAGGCCAATGGTACAAACCCTGTCATATGTCCTTGCTTCCCCTTTGAGGTATGTCTCTACACGGGTGCTGTTGCCTCATAAAACATTCAGCAGAAATAACTTGGATGGTTAACGCTCCACAGGAATGCTGGGCTAGGAAGGAATCTGGCTTATCGCACTAAAATTATCCTGCTTCGCTCAGTGGGAGGAGCTTGTGCTCTTCCATCCCTGAAATACCCTCATCCCTGGTTTACGTCATGCCCGGACCCCCCGAAAGTAGATCGAGTGCCGTAGACCGGTGCCAGCTTTCTGGCATGGCACGTGGTGTTCTAAATGTTGTGCCAGGGTCTCGTGGTGCGGGCTGGATGCCAAACCGACGATGCACAAACAGAGGGCTTTGGGCAGCTCGTTTCGCGAGGCAAATGGGGTTGAGACACGGAGATCAAATAATCACCCTCATCTCTGGTAATTATTTTCGTAAGCATCGGGTGCGGTATGCCGCTCGTGACAGACCCTGTGTTCTTCCATGCGTGGAGTTCTTTAACCCCAGGCCCACTAACCCCTTCTCCACAATGCAACGCCGACGGGCCAGGCAGGTTACTGGCGTGTCAGATTTCAGGGATGTAGTGGAGCGACCCCAGCCCGTCAGTCACCGTGCCCGACATACAGTCCCAGGCAAAGGGTTCAGTCGTGCCTCCCCGGAGGAGTACACGTCTTGGGGACCAGCTTCTGCTAAGATGCTCACAGCAATTATTCATTAATTAGCTGTCGCTGTTCGTGAGATAATGTCCCTTCCTGAATGCAAATCATACACCTTTTTCATCACATTTAGTCTGGACTGTCTTACTTTATGCTTTTTGCCCATAAACCATGTTTGTATCTGGTTGTGTTGTCTCTAAATCTTCTCAGAGCCAGAAACACACCTGTATATATGCTTATGAAAACCAAGAGGCTTTTCATTTCTCCGCGTGAGAAGCTCTAGTGGGTTTACTCCGGCCCGGTGGGACGTAAACAGGGCCGGGACATGGCAGTAGGGCATCTGTACCAGAGCATGCTGGGGTAAATGGTGACCGAAATGACCAGTTGTCAATCCGACTAACCATTTCTCATGAACAAAAGATGATTAAAAGACACTTTGAAGCCACAGCCGCTCGGCCCTGCGTTTTCTGCGAATCACTGGCTTGGGCTTAATAAGTTAGGATGGATGTGTTATTTTATAATTAATATAGCAATAGAGAGTTGTGAATAATGAGACTACATTTGCTCTCTTATGAATGGGCAGATGGGGTTGGTTGCCTGGAATGAGGTTTTGCATAGAGGTCACATTTGCCATTTAATAAAGAAAGAGCACACCATAAACTGTCCATTGTCTTTCTTTTGCCTGAAAGGTTGACCAGAGACAATGGTGAGAAGCCAGCCAACTGCTTAGGAACAATACGCTGGCAAATAAGATATGCAAATAAATACTAAGGTTCCAGATTTGGTACGTGCATCAGCAGACCTCTTTAGTCCAGGTGGGGGTGGGGGTGTGTGTGTTAGTATTGAGCAAAGAAGATAGGATTCAGCACAACGCCATGGAAGATAGGATTCAACACAATGCTAAGGTAGATGGGATTCAACACAACGCCATGGAAGATGGGATTCAACACAACGCTATGGTAGATGGGATTCAACACAACGCCATGGAAGATGGGATTCAACACAACGCTGTGTAAGATAGGATTCAACACAACGCTAATGTAGATGGGATTCAACACAACGCTAATGTAGATGGGATATAACACAACGCCCCTCTCGCTGCTCTGTCAGCATGGTGACACTAAGTGGCTCATCAGACCTAATAATGTCAATCTCATCGATTTACTCCTGGCTATCTAAATGGCACATTGTGCCAGAACGGAACTAACGTTCTGTTGAGGTCACTCAAACGAGGGCGACGTTTTTTTTTGCTGGGATTGCTTTCTGTCGCTTGGTGTTTGTGTCTCTGAGCTATGTAAATTAGGTGAGGTGGCTAGCATCGCTCTCCTTCCCTGCATTTGTTTAGGATTATAAATCTCATTCTGCCCGGAGGCCTGCTTGTTTTAGATCAAGTCAGCTCATCTCCAGATTTCCACAACAGATAAACACTGCAGTTCCCCTTGCCTCAGCGTTTTTTATAAGTTGTTTTAGTTGTCATTTTATTTTTGCAATGTACCAAAATCTGCTGCTCAGGCCTCCTGTGCGTCACGGTGAGGAGAGGCGGCGACACCAGTGGGTTCAAACAAGCGAGTGATGCCCCGGGAAAGAAACGAAGGAGCCCTGGGTGGTATCTACCTCATTTTTCACACCAAATTCCACACCCAGACTCTGGCTCCTCATCTCTGCCTGTACAGAGATTGAGAGAGCTTGGTTGAAATGGGAGAGTAGAATGCAGGCCAGTCTGTGTAGTAGGAATGAGAATGACTGCTGGTCATCAGTAATGTGGTGGCATTATGTTGTGCAGAAGTGACCACACTCTTCTTTAGAAAACATTTTTTCTTTATGTTTTAGAAAGATTTGAAGGTATTGGAATAGGCTGAGAAGTTTAATTGATTCAACCCCAGTCCCATGAGAGAAGTTTAATTGATTCAACCCCAGTCCCATGAGAGAAGTTGAATTGATTCAACCCCAGTCCCATGAGAGATGTTGAATTGATTCAACCCCAGTCCCATGAGAGAAGTTTAATTGATTCAACCCCAGTCCCATGAGAGAAGTTGAATTGATTCAACCCCAGTCCCATGAGTTCCTTTTATCTGGTTATACCACCAAACTATACTCTTGTACTACTTATAAGTGTTGGAATAGGCAGAGAAGTTGAATTGATTCAACTTGTCCTGTGAGTTCCTTTCATGTGGTTATACCACCAGACTAAAGGGCATCCGCGGGAACCGCAACATTCTAGAATCCTCCAATAACATTTTAACATCTTTCACCATGGCCCTATTGACTTTTGTTCTAAATGTAAACAAATCATCCTGAGAGGCCCCCAGAGACAGTATGCACAACTATTAAATTAAATGTCAATTTTTTTGGTTGCGGCAGTGAGCTTTGTTGACGTGTAACAGGAAGTATCTGAGTAAAACGTAATCTACTGCTTCCCAACTAAATCCTTTAACGCTGAGAGTCACTAGCCTGTCAAAACGAGCTCCTGCTGTCAGACGCTACGGAGGCCGCAGGTAGGATGGCATTATGACTCTGAATGTTCTTCTAGCACTCGCGTGAGAGGGAAAAAAACAAAATGGGGTGTGAAGGTGCAAAAATAGAAATGAGCCCTGACGGCATGTGGTCTGTGGACACCGACAAAGCACATTTGAATAACGACGACGGCCTGAACTGGGCTTGAGTGAAATGTCCCGCTGTTTTGTTTGTCACATCTCCTGAGCACCGTCACGCACGGCCTCTTATTGGGTCACGCAAACACGTTATCCCTTGTCATTTTGTGGAGATTACTGGATCGCTCCTCTCTAATGGAGAGCTGGATGGGTGATGTTCTTAACCTTGCATCCGTGCAGTGAGTGGTTCCGGGATGCCCGGCTGGGCAATGCACAGCGTCCTCTCTTTCAGAGACAAACCAATCTGTCAGGGTTGAGTTGTCACCCACCCCCCCTGCCGCTCACTCCTTCTGAATCAGCGCGGGCTGACCGCTCGCCGCGAGACCCTGGCTCGCCGATCGCTAATCTAGCAGAACGGCACCTGAGAAGGAAGCGAAGACCTGCGATCTCCCAAGGTATTAGCATTTGGAGGTAGCACGATGGACGGAAAAGCTTTTTACCAGCTCATTGCACCCACATGGCATTAGCGCATAAAAAATACCAATGTTGACATTTCCGAAGCTTGGCCTCCCTCTGTAAGTACAGGGCATCAATATTAGCAGCAGAACCATTCGAGTGGGGTACTTGATCTCATATTGATGGCTGAACGCAGCAGAAAAACACCACGAAGGCCACAGACTCAGATGGTTTGTCATTAGCAGGGCTATGCTTGAGTTTTCCATCCAGTGAGATTAACACAGCGCTCAGAACCTCGTTTACCGGAACGCAACCTCCATGCTGCACACCGCGCCTCTCCAAATCTCCCAGACTTAAGATTTCAAACACATCTTCCCTTATGTCTCGTTGCTTGACAGTATCACCCTACATGGAATTAAGGTATTACTCTGTCCTCCCCAGCAGTATTACCGAAGAAGCTCTCTATTGTCTGGGTAAGACTTAGCTGCCATTACGTGCAGACGACAGTAAGGTGCTAACCTGCATAATATATCTAAGTAATATTGTGAATGTATGAGCTTAACATAGGCCTCCTTACAGTAGTAAGTATTTAAATCAGATACAGTAATGATGGTTTTAGGAGGACATTTTTAAGGCAGCCATAACTAAAGCCTGGGGGCACCAATGTACATTACATGTTGGTACTGCCAGCCCTCAAACCCGACAATGCAGCCACTGAAAAATACCAGTGGTGGCAACAAGACAAGAAAGGCCTATTAGTTCTGCTGTCAACCTTTATTATCACCACACACAAACTAAAGTTTAAAATATTGACTCAGCAATGTCAGTTGATTCAGTCTGTCATTGGACAGGATTATGGGGGGAAATATTTTGCTGCAACATCCTGTTTCCTCTCCCCGCTGCACCGCTGGCCAAAGACGCTGTACCTACGTCATTTGCATGTAACACTCAGTATTGCTCATCTCTTCTCACATTCTGCCACACCCTCCTTCTCCAAATTAATCTGCCTAAGATTAATTTCATCCATTGTGTGAACTAATATTCCCCGCTAGCCGATGACCCGCGAAGCTCTGAGAATGTTCTTTGTGGAGTATAAAAGCTAGTCAGTTCTGAAGCTTAATGAAACTCCTTTGCTGTTCACATACTCGGGCTAATGTAAAAGACAGCTTTAGGGACAATTGGTCTTTCTGTAGTGATAAAATAACTCATTCTTGAAGAGACTGTTTAATAATTGAATGTGATGGAAGGGAACAAACTGTGAAAGTCCATAAATACACTGACTAGGCAGGTGCCTGTAGTCCTGCTTCTCGTCCCCGTTCTGTTCATTTTTATTTTTTTCTCTCACTGAATCTGTATTCTAATAAATCTCTGTGATTCAGTTTTGCTTTCACGTAACACTCTTCATTCAGCCCAGGCAGCTTTTGTGTTACTCTGGTGTTTGCTACTGTGCATTGTTTGACGCATTCAGCTGATTAAGAAAAAGATAGTTTCTCATGCACTGTGACTGCGTGTGTGCTCTGGAGATTGTAGAGTTATTACAGCGCTGCCTGGTTCATCTGATGATGTATTGCGCTGGGCTTTTGGGGGGGTGGGAAAGCCAGGTTAGGAGAGGGAACAGAGGTACCAGCATAGAGTTGAAGTCAAAACTAGCTGGTTCTACTAACTTTGTCTCAGCCCGAAAATGACAGCCGGTATGACTGGTGTCTCTCGGTGTGTTTCTGCCACTCCATCACAGCCCCGTCACCTGGCCCACATGGAAACACTCTGCCCTGTTAACAGGTTGTCATGGCATCGCCTGAATTGTCATCAGTGTCAAGGTATCTCAAAACCTGTCTGAAGTGGGGGTTGCGGAGGAGGCATCCTGTGTAGTCAGGACAACAGTACGACTGAGTACACATTACACAGACATGCGTTTGGTTACCGGGTAGTGATGTTGTATCTGTAATGAGTTTGGCATTACTCAAAGGAGGCAGAGTTCTAGAAGCAGACACTGAGGAAACTTCCGGCATCTGTATCTATCATTCCCTGTTTCTTTGTCTCTCCCTCCTTGTCTCCATCGATTTCTGTCCCTATATCCTTTGTCTCTTTCTGTCTCTTTTTCTGTCTTCTCCTCTTTGTCCCTCTGACTCTCCCCTCACTCTCTCATCCACGGCCTCCTGTTTCTCTTAGCCAAGTGAGGGTAATTGTATTCTTGTTGAAAGCTGTGAAATGCCCTTTCCTTGTTAGTAACAGTAAATGTTATATTGTATGGGACTTGGGGATCACCTCTGCATCCCATTCAGAAATGCACATCCCGCAGGGCATTGGAGCTAATTATTATTTTTCCTTTTATTTCCATTTTAAGGAAATGCATGATTAGGTATTCACCAGAACCAACATTTGCCTCTTATTTACTGTAGTTAGCATTCATATTTTGTTGTATCTTGTTTGTAAAATATGAACAAACAATCAAGTCCCTATGTATTTCAGACATGTTATCTTTACTAAATGTCTACCCACTTCCTGATTAAATCAGGATCAAACAGGATCTCAAGGTATGTTAGGCATACAGTGTTTTATACTGTACATTTACATTTTTACTATATGTCTAGTACTCATTTACCACTAGTTACTATTACTATTACTACACTTACTAATACTACTACTAGTACTACTACTACTACTACTACTACTACTACTACTACTACTACTACTACTACTACTACTACTACTACTACCAACAACAACAACAACAACAACTATTACTACTACCACTCCTACTACCACTCCTACTCCTACTACTGCTAATACTATTACTATTATCACTACTAAACCTACTACTACTACTACTACTACTACTACTACTACTACTACTACTACTACTACTACTACTACTACTACTACTACTACTACTACTACTACTACTACTACTACTACTACTACTACTACTACTACTACTACTACTACTACTACTACTACTACTACTACTACTACTACTACTAGTACTACTACTACTACTAGTACTACTACTAGTACTACTACTACTAATCCTACTACTGCTAATAATATGACTAATATCACTACTATTGCTCCTACTACTACTACTACTACTACTACTGCTAGTACTACTAGTCCTACCGCCATGTTTACCTCTGTTAGTAGTTAACGTGTAGAACAACACATAGAGTATCATTGTCTAGATGAACATGGTGGTTGAACAAGGCCAATGTTGGGTGTCTCATCCTGAATAACAGCCCCAATCTAGTAAACCCCTCCTTTCTGGCACCTATTCCCCCGTCATCCTGGCCTCCACTTGTAACTGATGTGACTGTCATTTTATGACCACCCTTCACCCTTCCCCCTGTCTGCTCCATATCCGTGGCAGATGTTTGATCTGAGGTAAGCGGATGGGCCAATGTCAACCTCTCCTCCTTTGGACTTCCAGGCTCCGTCACGCCACTGAGGGCAAAACGCTGGGTCCATCCCTCTTCGCCCCCTCACTTGCAGCTGATTGACAGGTCCTGGCAGACAAGGTTTATAGGGGTCTTGACCCTCTTCTTTGTCACTTCTAATTGGAGTGGCACGCGATTAGCTGGTGGGCCCCGACCTTGGCTGTCAGAGGAGAAGCTGCAGTTAACCACTGCGCGACAGTCGAATGACTCCCTTAGCAAATCAGAGCATCTGAAGAGGACTCAATGTTGTGGCAGGGGGTTCCACTTCCTAAGGGTTCCTTCATTTCCTGGTCCTCAGTAGATTTCAGCGACTCAGTCAGACCCTCCGGGTCTAAAAACCCAACTAGGTGGGGTATAAGCTCCCGAATCTGGACCACAAATGCCCCTAGGTGACGAGACTTCGATCCCTGTCTCGGCCGACTGTCTGCACCCTCTGTGTCCCTTTACACATCTGTGTTCCTAGCCTCTGCTTCCTACTGTCATGTCGTTACAAATAAGGGAAAAAATAAAAGGGGGAAAAAAAGGGAAAATATAAAAGGGGGAAAAAAAAGGGAAAAAAAGGGAAAATATGAAAGTGGGGGAAAAAACTATGTTTTCTGTTCAGTCGAGTTATGCAAAGAATGATCAGTCTGTTAGCTCAAGTAATGCTGAAGTCAATTCCACCCTCTTTGTTCTGTATCCAGTGAGGATGTCTGACCAGGATATCTGACCTTCATAGTGGGTTACTTTATTTAATCCCCCCTGCTGGGAGCTAAACCTCCACTGTGGTCTCCAGGCCCCACCTCCCGCGGTGACCATGATTCCACACTATGCGTGTCCCACCCTCGCCACAGGTGGGCTGGCTCTATTTGCATAAGTCGGTGTAAGCGCTTAGGTATCTGACCTCCCTTAAAATAGAATACAATGAGCCATTAAGCGCAGAGAATTTATGTATGAGGGGTGTAGCTTCCCCTTTGACCAGCGTATAAATATTTTTCTTTATGACAGATTCTGTCTTTGGCTGGAATTATGGGGTAAATCATATAATTAGCATGAAAGGCAGGGCAGAGGGGGTAGTGTGGACGGGTTGGACATGACCCCTGTTAGCGCTACACCTCCGCTCTCTGCAGCTTATCTGAGTCGGCTTGGGAATGTTTATGTATTATTCTCAGTTGCTCAGAGAGGAACGCTCCGGAAGCTTCCGTTTGACAGTTACATTTTAAACAGGGATTTGATGACAAAACGGCAGCAGGATAACCTTTAGAGGGGACTTGGCGGATGTCGAACTGCTTTTTTACGTGAGCATGTGTACGTTTACGTTAATCACTGCATGCCGTTTGACCTTGTTCTCCAAATGTATGCAGAATGGCCTTCACAGGAAACAGCAACTACATTAGCATGACTGTTTGGAATGCACTCAGGATTTAAGTGAAATACTTCCTTGTCCTCACGTGACCAGTCATAATGAAGAATGCAGGAATACTATGTGAATGTGTACCGAACCTCTTGTTTGATCGGGTCTTGTAACCTATTGAATAAGTCAGCCCGGGCGAACAGCTTTTGACAGCCCCTCAGCGTGAAACGCTGTTTTGCGCTTTGTTTGCTGCCACCGCGCCGTGGTACATCCAACCTTGTGGTGTTATTTACTCTACCGACAAACCTCACAGCATTATGCATTCCGCCCCTTTGGTCTCTGGACTCCAAACGTTTCACTTCAGCTTTTATTTATTTGACGTATTACTTCAAGTAGTGTAATCTCTACGCGGGAGTCCTCTGCGCAGAGTCCTGTCAATTTTTTCCCCTCCTCTCTTTCTCTCACTCCCTCTCGTTCTCTCTCCCTCAGTATTTTCATATCACTGTGTTAGTCATCATAGTCATTACATAAGAGACACACTAGCCGAATATCAAACACCAGCTGTCATTCTGAGCAGAATGACAATCAGAGCCAGCCCACAAAAAAGCTCAGTCCGAAACCCGTCCCCCTGTGGGGAAATCTATTTGAATCACCTTGATATTAATTAACTCAGTGTTAGTCTTTAGTATCGATTCCAGTCCTGCTCCGTCCCCTCACTCCAGGGGGTGGGTAATTAGAAATATATTTTTCGTTGGGGGGGTACGCTGCGTGTCCCTGGGCTCTGTGATTTCAGGTGTGCGTGTTCTGTAGTACGCAGCGTGATGTCCTCAGGCCGCCCGTCTTGGCGTTGCTTAAAGTGGCGTTGTCCTTCCTCCCATCCCAGTGAGAGGAGGAGAGATGCTTTAAAGCCCGCCTACAGAATGACTTAGTGATGACTAATATGGCTGCCCTGACTTTGAACACTTAATGATGATGTACAGATATACCTTACTGAAAGACTGGATACATGTAGGTGAAGTACTGAATGCAAAGGATGTCTGGTGCTATAAAGATGTCTTTATTGTGTTAAAGGCTCATGGCAAGAACATATGGATAATAGTTTCTGGTAATTCCCCATATTTGCCAGTGTTAGAATATGACCTGACCCCCAGGGACCGTCACCATAATATATCCTTATATTTTTGGTGACGGCATCCCAGGACATGATCCTATTCATACCGGAATGCATGCTTAATTTCCAACTTTAAGAACACCCAATCTACTGTTCCCTATTTGACTTAGTTTGATAACATTTGTATTTTTTTCTGTTTTCTGTAATTTAAAGTTTGGACGATCCAGAATAGACCGCAAGGTATCAATTAGGAGTGTGAAATCAGGAATGGATTATGCAAATCAAAGATCAATTGAGATTTTTTCTTGTTTTCTGAGGTAAACACTGTATATCAAGAACACAGTTTACGAGCCCTTTTCATATCCGAGATGAGTTTGGAAAGTAAGCAGGGGCGCTCTGTCCCCTCCAGCAGGAAACACGTCTTTCTGAACACGGGCAGGTGGATGTTTTGAGATAGCCGCAACGAAGCTGTGCAGGCTTGAATTCTGATTTGGGCCATGCCCTGGTATGGTATTGCCATAAAAATAAATGCAGCTCGCGATTTGAAGTTGTCCACATCATAAACACAGACAAAAGCCGGACGTCTCTTTCTAAACCCATTCCAGCCTTTCAGTCCCTCACCCCCCATCACACATGCTATTTATAACAACTTCCACAAGCTTAACTGGTCGTTTTTGAACCACCCACCCACCCTCTTCCCTAGTTCCCCTGATGCTTAGTTTTGTTTTGCAAAAAATACGGTTAACATAATTATTAACACTTACCAACGGGACACTACCAGTCGCCAAACTCGAGTACCATTATGTGACTTTATTGTCCCCCTTAATATCGGGGAAGGAACTCTATGCGTACGTCACCTGCAACATCTCAGATACCACTGACACGCTTTCGAAGGACATGTTAGAGAGATACAGCATTACATTAATCAGATGGTGAGTCTATGACAATCGACTGAAAGTTAAACCTTAAAAGTCATGCTCTTGACCCTGGCCTGACCGCATCCTGTACTATTTTTTTTAACAGTCCTATAGAAAACACAAAATACAACTTAACCAATATATAGATTGAGTCCTTTCTCTCAGTCCTGTTCACGCCAACCCACACTAGGCTCAGTGTTACAATATGTACTGTATGTATGTATGTGTGTATGTGTGTATGTGTGTATATATATGTGTGTATATATATGTGTGTATATATATGTGTATATATATATGTGTATATATATATATATGTGTATGTGTGTGTATTTTTCCAGATTTTCCTCCCTTCCCTCTCTAATCCTGCCTTTCGGCAGCGTTGCAACTCCTTGTACAGGTCTGTGGGATGACGAGGGGCGCTCACATGGTTCATCCAACCACATGTCGCCCGAGCTGCCAATTCTTTTTCGCACTGTTTATCCAACACGGAAACATTTAGACGGATCACACACAGGTGCATTACATTCACCGACTATACTTCAGCAATTGAATTTACAGGTGCCCGATCGGAAAACAAGGAGTCACTGGAGAGCAAAGTGGCAGGATAGATAATCGGACTTATCTAACCCAAATCCCGGGCAGCGATATGGCAATTTTGCTCTGCCTTGTGCAGGAGACTCAGGAAACTTCAGATATTTTCCAGTCTTTGACTTCATATTGATTCAGAACAGAAATATCTGATATTAACTTGTTGATAGAAACAAGATATTGCTTTCATAACATGTTCGCCATTCATCAAAAGTATCAACTACAAATGCACACAGTGCCACTTGTAAAACCGTTGCTTTGGCTAATGCACGAGGACAGAAATGTCAGCATCCTATGAAGGATCGTTTTTTTGGAACTAGTTTAAAGACCGGAGAAGGAGTGGAGAAGCAATGGGATAAAACAGAAGAGAAAGAATGACATTGAGAAAGAGAGAGCAAGGTGTTTTGTTGCTCGGGAAATGCGCCATCTCTGCGTCCGTGTCAGTTCTTTTCATGCCTGAAGGTCAGGATAAATAATCAATAGCAGAAAAAGAGGCTGCGCTCCAGCACTCTATTGTGGCTACACCTTGTCCCCAGTGGCAATTAAAGGCCTCAGAGTCATTAATGTTCAAGTAGCCTGGAAACCCTTATCATTGTTCACCCTGAATGAGAGGAAATCCAATGCAGGGTGAGCTTTGCTATGCACGGGTCATGACATTGACTGTGAGAGGATTTACCATAGTCTAGTTGAAAGCAGCAGGTACACAATTCGGACGGCTAATTTTGGAAAGGAATTAACAGAAAGGACTTCTTACCTAGCTCTTGGATTTGTGTTGCGGTGCATGGGCTGTTCCCATAGAACTTGATTTGTTATTATAGTAATACTGTACGTAGGTGTTTACAAACTATAGTTCTAACATAACCCGCTCCTTCAGGTTTACTGTGTTGGGATAAACTAAGCATGTTTGCAAGGAATACCTCACCAGATTATTTGTACTCTCCTTACTACAATGTCAAGAGATTTTGATATCAAACAGCTGGTCCAGATCATCTTTTATTGATTCCAATAGGGATGGGCCGATACCGATACCAGTACTTGGTATCGGGCCCGATACTGGGCATAAGTACTCGTACTTGTACTTGTGAAAAAGGCCCGATACTCCAAGCCGATACTTCCTCCACATTTAAGAGCGTTATGCTGCGCAACGTTTAACAGCCATATGCATATATTTCCTATTGATGATAACCGTCTACTTCGTCATTCAGAGATCATGCTTATAAAGCTGTAAAACTATTTATTGCTATTTAAAAAAGAAAGAAAAGCAATTTAATTGTGCCTAAAATGCATAATCATTCCAAAGACCAAGCCACGCGTTTGCTATTGAAAAAAAATATTTTCCTCAGCAGTTATCCAGTAGAGTTCAAATGGAGAAATACGAAATCGTTTTTCTCATTGCTATTTTCATGTAGCCTAATATTTGTAAAATTATAGTTAACAAATATTGGAATCCTCAAGGAAATGCGCACATTTCAGTACAGAAACGAACAAAGGATGCAAGTTATTATGCTATTCGGTGCATACTATAACTGTAGCAAACGGCATGAGGAACGCCCCCCGGACCTCTGAAAGCCACCTTCAGCGAGGAAAGACATCGGTAGTTTGCAAAACATCTGGGTGAACAAAATAGTGGTATTTCTGAGTTCTGACCTACTAACGTTAAGAAATATAACTTAAAGGAAATGCGATGTAGCCTATTTAATTTTGTTCAATAGATTACAGTGATAGTATACAGCTATGCTCTAATTGTGTAGGCTACCGATTATAATAAAACAATCAAATACCTTAACAGAATAATATATGATTAGGTAAGTATCCCTGTTTTGGAAAAAGTCACTTCAAACAGACATTCTCATCTTACACAAAACGTCTGCAATGCTTAGGGCAAATTCTAACACAAACGGCCATTGCGTTCGCGTTTACAATCTCTCACTTTAGCTA
>JACXGM010018050.1:0-19324 GCA_016801145.1 Umbra pygmaea | reverse complement strand
AACTCTATGTAAAGTAACAAAGCCCCAGGCCCAGATGGGTTTGAGTCTATTAACTCTATGTAAAGTAACAAAGCCCCAGGCCCAGATGGGTTCCCGTTTTAAGAAATACCATGTTTGTTTGGCTCCCTTGCTCTTATCTATGTATAATGAGTCATTGGACCGCGGTGCGCTCCCCACAACCTTGACACAAGCGTCTGTGGCTCTTCTGCTTAAGAAGGGAAAGGATCCCACTATCTGCTGTTCTCACAGGCTTCTGTGGTCATTAAAAATCCCATGGCACTTATCGTAAGAGTAGGGGTGTTAACCCCGGTGTCATGGCCAAATTCCCAACCAGGCCTCACTTCAATCATGGCCACCTAATAATCCCCCTCCTTCCTAATTGGCATATATAACTACTCACCTCTCCACCTGATAGCTGATGTGTGGTGAGCGTTCTGGCGCAAAAATGGCTGCCGTGCATCACCCAAGTGGGTGCTACACATTGGTGGTGGATGAGGTGGGCTTTCCCCCTCACTGTGTAAAGCGCTTTGGGTTCCTTGGAAGAAAAGCGCTATATAAGTTGAATGCATTATTATTATTATTCACAGGCCCCTCAGTCTCCTTAATGTGGATGTAAAGGTGCTCTCCAAAGTGTTAGCAAGAAGCTTAGAGGCTACCCTTCCATCAATCATATCAGAGGAACAGACAGGCTTCATTAACACTAGAACCACCAGGCCTTCCAAACTACCTATAACCGCCAACTGCTGACGCCCATCAGCATCATTAGCATACGAATCACCCTCATTAAAAACCGCTCTCTTCTCCACAGCCTCCAGCGAAGCCATCACTGCATCCAGCGATCAATAGCATCACCTCTATTGTGTTTTTATAGGCCTACGTAAAACTGTCTCAAAACAGATTAATTACATGGAGATTTTTGTTGTTTTTGATGTGGTATTATATTGCCTTTATAGAATGACAATTCTTTAGTCTAGAATGAAAATCCACCACATGTACTTACTTCATAGATAAACCAGCTAATACTTTTAATACGATTTTCAACTAACGGCGCAATCAGAAAGTGCCGTTTTATTCATTTTAAAATGTGTTCCAGTGTCGGAAAGCCTGAATTACAACATGTCATATTTATGCTGTTGTATTTTTATAATTTATAGGCTCTATAGAATGTAAATGGTTTTCAACTAACAAATTCAGAACAAATATGTTTCTGGATCTGCATTACGTTTCAGCACACCCATTAGGCCTATATATATATATTTTGTAATATTTTATATTCAAATACAATAGCGAACATTTCAGCGGGTGCAGTGTGGATTTTAATTAATTTAATTGCTAATTAGAGACTAGAGAAATCGTTTCAATATTTGTTCGTTTTGTATTTTTATATATGCTACTTTTCTTTCTGTAAAATATTGTTGATGAAGGTAAAAAAGATTTTCAACAAATTCAGAGCAAATATGTTTCGGGATCTGCATTATAGTTCGGCACACCCATTATGTATATTTTTGTAATATTTACATTCAAATACAATAGCAAACATATCAGACAGGTGCAGTGTGGATTATAGAATTGTTCTATGTACCGTTTTTTATAATTATTGAATTATCTGATTGCCTCAAACGCTTTGCGCTGACGAGATAAATAGACGTGAAGCTAAAATGAACCGGTTTCAAGCAAGCTTTGCGTTGCATAACGGCACCTCTAAAGACCGGTTAATTTAAATTCAAACCCACTTCAGGTAAATATATATAGAAATATGTACAGCTGTTGAAAAAAGCAAAGCTGGATTGAAGACATGTAGCTATTTTTTCCTTTTCAAGTATATTTTGTTCTGCATGGTCAAGCAGCGTTATTCATTTTTCCCTGCGTTTCCTGGATATATTACACGGAAAAATATAACTATTTCACCTCACACAGTTGTATTTGCTAATTAGAGACTAGAGAAATCGCTTCATTATTTGTTCGTTTCGTATTTTAAGTGTTGTCAAGTGTTGTCTTCTTGTGATTTGAGTGTAGGCAAATTGTCAGCCTAATGGCCCCTCCTCCAACCCCCTTATCCCCTCTGTCCGCGGTGTTGTACGAACTGATCATATATTAGGCTAATGTGAAACTGAGCAAAAGAAGCCCACACACAAGGACTTTCTGTAAGCTCTTTGCCAACGTGTTGAAACATCATCAATGCTGTGTAATATAGACAACAGAGAGTAAACCTTTAGTCGACCATTTGATCATATTTTTTGTAAATATGATTACAAATATTATTGAATTAGTTATTTTGTTACATTACAAATTGATTTGAGTAATATAGGCAAAAAAATGTATTTAGCTTTTGATCAGCAGCTCATTTAATTTCAGATTCTCCGACCGACTGGCTTGGGTCAGACCTGGGTCAGTATTCAGGCCAGATGTCTACCCTACTCCATTGATGAATGAAGATGATCGTTCATGCTTGCGCAATTGAAATACAGCCCCTCCCCCACCCCCTCACACACCCTCCTACTAAATATTAAAAAAACGCAGGTAGGCCTATATTCATTGCCCCTCCTCCACCCCCTCACCTCTCGGTGATTGAAGGGCATCCAATTGCTTTTTTATAAATCCCTCTGCACTTCCATCTATGTCATGCGTTATGCAAACTGAGCACAAACGAAACCCCCACACAAGAAATGTTGTATAGGTGATCATACAATAAAATATATATTTTTTGCTGTAAAGATTTTAAGAGATATGATGTAGGCCTATAAAACATTAGTTGGCCAATTTCACCGGATGGCCCATTTTACCTGACTTCAACCTATGTGAGAAGCAGAGATCAGGGATGTAGGTGTAAAATAATCAGTGAAAATTCGGAAACACAAGATAGCCAGTCATTTTATATATTAGCCTACATTTTAATTTTATCCTTTGAAATTAAGTAGCCTATAGGAGATGTTATTTTTCATTGGATTTTATGTGTATATAATAATAATAATAATAATAAACCTTTATTTATATAGCACATGTCATACAAGGAAAGCAGCTCAAAGTGCTTTACATCAATAAAAGTCAATATAAAAAAAGTGTAGAGTTGGAGAATATGCAGTAATTACAGAATGAAATTTGGAAGACTATAATCATGGCCTATAAAGTTGTTTGATCATTTATATTAAATTACAAAGTTTAGTGCATTTTAGTTATTACATTATATTGCAAAGACTAAATTTAAAAGTATTTTACGACATGATAGACATTATTTAGTTAATTCTCAGCCAGGGCTAAAGATCTTTTGTCTGTGGTTATTGGCCATTGAGCCATTGAAAGCATTCATTCAGTGAGAGGTGCTTAGCGTTTTGGTTGCTTAGCGCCTGGGTACCAGATAATTGGCTGGGTACCAACGTTAGGCAGCATCGGATTTTGGCGGTTTTAGTAGTAATTAGGGGTAAAAAACATGGAAATCATTGATAAAAAGCTTTCTGTTTGAGATTTTTGAAATTGGACAACAGAATAATGTAAAATAAACATATATAGGAAAAGTCAAGGAAGCAGGAGGGTGTAGCTTTCAAAATCACAGATATATTTTAAATACTAACTCAAACGCTGGATGGCGTCGACCTTTGGCGGTTCTAGTGTTAAGGGTAGACATTAATTTGCTAACATTCTGACCCTGTTTAACATTATCTATTCAAAACAGTTTTCAAAATCCCCTGAACTTGTGGTATTGCTTCATGCTGAGAAAGCATTTGACAGAATTAAATTGGAATATTTATTTGCCGCTCTTAAAAAGTTTGGTTTGTTATAAATTCATTGCTTGGATTAGGCTGCTGTATGCTCCCCACAGGCCAGTGTCTGTACCAATGATAATTACTCTGACTACTTCACCCTGGAACGAGGGACAAGACAGGGCTGCCCTCTTTCTCCCCTACTTTTCGCCATCGCTATTGTGCCCCTTTCGGCAGCCTTAATGGCCTCACCCTCTTTCCAGGGTGTCCTACGTGAGGGAATTGAACATAAGCTGTCATTATATGCTGATGACTTGTTATATGTACACAATCCAACAACATCTTTATCAACTATTCTTTCCATTCTGGAGAATTTCAGTTCTTTTTCCGGTTACAAGCTACATCTTCAAAAAAGCAGGTGTTTTCCAATCAATCCAGCCGCATTACGGCTTCAGCAGACAGACCTGCCTTTTCAACTTAATCATTTGGGCTTCAAATATCTAAGAGTGAATGTTACTCGCTCACTCCCGGCTCTCTTCTCGACAAATTCCACCCCCCTTCTTAGTCAGTTGAAGGCTGACTTTAAGAGGTGGGGTAACTTACCTCTCTCACTCATAGGGAAAATCAACGTTGTTAAAATGAATAGCTTACCTAAATTCATGTATCTTTTTCAAACAATTCCTTTGTTCTTACCTATGTCTTTCTTTACAGAAATCTGGGCTGGAAAACCACTAGGAATTAGCAGGTTCTTACTACAGCAATGCAAATTCAGTGGTGGGCTCGCACTCCCTAATTTCCTATATTTCTTTTGGGCCGCTAACCTTCAAAAACTGCTATTCTGGCTGCACTCCCCAGACACATCTTGGTGCCTGCTAGAAGGTCTTTCCTGCTCCTCTTCCTCTCTCCCTGCCTTATCATGCTCCGCTCTCCCTACATCTCCCTCTCGTTACTCAAAAAACCCTGTAGCATTATCCACACTCAAAATCTGGTACCAGTTTCGGCACCATTTCAAGTTTTTCTCTACATCCATCTTGGGCCCTATTAATAATAACCACATATTTACTCCATCTGTGGCTGACAGTGCCTTTACTCTCTGGGAAAAAAACGGCTTCTTCTAAGGATCTTTATGAAAATTGTGTTTTTTCAATTTTTCCTAACCTGCCGATTAAACATCTTAGCCCCCATCTAATTTCTTCCAATATCTACAGATAAGACATTTTGTCTCTTCCGAATTTGTTGGCATCCCTTTACTACCCCCCACCCAGCCCTGGAATGAGCTATTGAACTTTCTTCCTCAACAGAAATCAGTAATTTCACAAATATATTCTTGGATTATGTCCCATGATAAACACTCCTCTAATATACCTAAAACTGATTGGGAACAGGAAATAGGTCTAGAATTTTCAAGAGATTTCTGGGATGGCGTGATTGATAGAACAAGTTCCACATCATCTTGTGCTCGACTTGGACTCATTCAGTTTAAGGTAACTAACAGAGTTCATTACTCTAAGTCTAGACTGTCCAAAATGTATTCCACAGTGGCGGATGTGTGTGACAGATATTTTTCCTCCCAATGCAACCTCTACCATATGTTTTTTTACCTGTTCGAAATTGAGCTATTACTGGACCTTTGTATTCCATACACTTTCGGAAGATCTTCCAATCAATTTAAATCCATGCCTTCTGATAGCGGTGTTTGGAGTCCCCGGGGACTCCCTCTCACAAATTATAAACATGCCTATATCATTGCTTTTACTACACTATTAACCCGTCGCAGGATTTTGCTGCAGTGGAAGTCCTCTCAGCCACCCTTAGCCTCTCAGTGGTTATGTGATGTCATTTTTAAAACTTGAGAAAATTAAGTATTCCATGAGGGGATCACAATCAAAATTCCTAGAAAAATGGCAGATGTTTATTTTCTATTTTAATAGCTTGCAGAGACTCCCCTTAGATCAGAGTTAGATCATATAATGCTCCTAGTCCACCAAGTGTAATTTATTTTTGTTCCTTTATGTATTTGTATGTATGTTAGTGTGTTGTTAGTTTGTCTAGGTTCTCTGCGGGGGGTGGGGGTTTGGGAGAGGTGGGCTGGTCGGGATTGGTAATGGGGGGTGGTGGTGGAGGACAGGGATGTTTGGGGGGATTAAAATTGTTAAAATTAATTGGAAGTAATTACACATGAATGAGCATATTTTTTAAAGAACAAAGGTTTTTTGCTAAGAATCAACTAAAAAAATTACACAATGTAGCTTTAATGATCAAACATTTCAAAGAGTAGCTCAGACTCTAAGCATGTGTTGGTGTTTCTACCTGAATAGAAGAGTGGCACGTCTTTAGAGCAGGTAAGGGTCAGGGACCTCAAGGGCCCACTCGTAGCTAAGTGTAGAATGGACAGGGCTGCCCTCCGATTGGCTGGATCGCTCAGTGGATTGACAGTAATCTGCAGGTGGCGAACCAATGGGATAAGAGAAGAGAAGCGTTGCAGAGCAGAGTCCTCCTGCTCCCCATTCTCACATCTGTAGAGAACAAGAGGGGATGAGTGAAACACAGATGACATGTCTATCACAGACTATGTTCTGCTGTCTGCTACAAAATAACTAGTACAACAGAATAACTAGAACAACAGAAGAACTAGTACAACTGAAGAACTAGTACAACAAAATAATTAGTACAACAGTATAACTAGAAACAACGGAATAACTAGTACAACAGAATGACTAGTACAATGGAATAACTAGTACAATGAAATAACTAGTACAGTAGTCTGACAATAATGGATAGAACGGTGGAGTCTGACAAATGGATAGAAAGGGTGGAGTCTGACAGTAATGGGTAATGGATATAATGGTGGTATGAAAAAGGCTCAAGTGATGTGAGCATGGACAGTGAGTCTTCACTTGATAGGCCACGCCCCTTCTGAACATGTTGAAACATGCCCTGGCTTGAAGAGGGCCATAAATTAAGTTTCCGTTGGTGTTCATGTGCACCAGTGACCACAAGTAAGTGTTATATTTTAGTATGCTTTATTGTGTTTAAGTATTCGGTGCCTGTTGAGGACTGTTTATCTCAGGATTTATCAAGAGTATTATTCTCAATTGTGAGGTTTCGTGTTTAGTTAATTAATGTTTAATTCCCCTCCTTTAGAACCACACCTGCACTGGTAAAAGGGAAAAGGAAATACTGCCTGTGCATCTGTACAGTGTTGACTTTCATAACCAGCAGGAGACCCATTACAATGTATGGTCCTTCGAGCCGGATGGATGGAGGCAACGATATGGAAACCGGTAAAGAAGTAACCAGTCTACCTGTTACACCTGTGCGCCCCAAACACACTGTGCAGCAAACAAGATACCTGAATGATTCTTTTGTTGCATATACAGGCCAACGTGGCATAACACAGATGCACAGACAGAGAGAGGAGATGGAGCTATTTAGTCCTGCTAGAAGTATAACCTCCATGCCACCAATGCAGAACGCGAATGAAGCTTTTGTTCATCAGGCTTTGGAGACGACGTGGCAACAGAGTGAAACAGCCGAGAAGTAAACAAAGCTTTTAGAGTTTGTCCTGCAGCTCCATTCCCCTCGGCCCTCAGCTAAGTCATCAAGGAGGTCATCACGGTATCAGACGCCAGTTCACCAACTCCACACAGATAGAGTAGGTGAACTACAGCCATCCCCAATCTGTGCACCTTACCATCCCAGAACTGATAATCACCAATGTGAAGCTACAGAGCTAACCCTTCAGCTGGAACAACTTACATTTCCTCAACGGAGTCCCTAAACCCTCTCCACCCGTGCACCAGTCAGCACACCCATCTCCTTATGTGCCCTACACCCTCTATCAAGGGAACCCATCATGCTGACCCACAATGGGTATCCACATATAGCCCGCAATACAGAAGACCCAACATTTCCTGACTTTACGAAAGATGAGAGAGCAAAGTATGTGTTGCTATGCCTTTCTATTAGCACCCTTGTTCACCCTTCTCAGTCCAAGCATTACAAGTATACCATCCTTCTGAAGCATTTCAAAAGTGCCACATGCACTTCGCCTTATGTTAGCTCATGCAGAGTCTTGTATGCCCTATTCTGAAGCTCTGAAAGCACTGGATGAACGCTACGGACGTCCATATCAGTTTTTGTAGAAGGGGATAGAAGACATGGAATGTCTCCCCCCCATCTGAGATGATAGGGCTTTTGACAAGTTCTCATTCAAGTGCAATCAATTGTCAAGATGCTGAAATCTTTGAGGTGAAGGTCACAAGGAACTCCACTGTGGCTCAAATGGGAAGCGCCTCCTAAGCAGCCTAAGCACCTTCAAGACAAATTTCATCGTCGACAGTACAGAAAGGACCCAGATAAACTGAAATTGTTGCTCATAGACGTCTCACAGTGGCTGAAGACAGAAATCAGATGTCTGGACATTGAGCCCTCGCTTCAAGCTCACAGTGTGAAGGACAAGAAAGACTGCAGAAGTCCAAGGTGAAGATCACTACTGTAATGCATGAAACAGGTAGTTCCAGTGACAATCTATTTGACAAGCTCTCTAAAGCAGCTCTTTCATTCCAAACACAAGGGCAGAAGGGAAGGTAAAATATGCTGCCCTTACTGTGAGTCAGAACACCCCCTTAGCCAATGTGAGAGCTTCATTAAGCTAACCAAAGCGGAGATGTTAGACTGGATCAAAGTTAAGAGAAGGTGCTGGAGATCGTTCTCACCTAGCCTCGGCCTGTGATCTGAGGAAATCCTGTCGCCTTTGCAAGTCGAAGCACCTCACCGTCCTACACGAGGTCAACCAAAGGACTGACAATGAGCCCACCATCATGTCGACAGCAGAGACTCACTACCTGGAACAACCGAATGGATGTAGTCAATTGCTGTTAAACATTGTCTGAGTTAATGTGCACTACAAGGTTTGAACTACCAGGTTCAGACAGAACCATCCTGCTTTCATCTACAGCACGCCACCTGGGAGTACAGGGTCAGGCAGAAGACCTCACCCTCTGTAATATCTGCCAAGACATCAAGACACTGTCAGGCTCACGTGTCTCTTTCATGATCGCTCCAGCATCCCAACCAACAACGAGGTTCTCCATCAAGGTGCCTTCACAGGTGAACACCTAGGCCTTTTTCAGTATATCTACCCGGTTACCCAGCTCCAGTAAAGGTATGGTCATCTACAAGTTCTGGAAATCCAGCCCATTGATAAAGCTCAGTCAACCCTCCTGATTGGATCTGATAATGCCGATCTGATAGTTCCAATTGATCCCGTGCATCTACGTCCACCTGGTGGTCCAATGGCAGTCGAGACAAATATCGGCTGGACACTCCAGGGCCCAGCAAAGTATCTGCAGCAAAAGCTCCTGCCCACACAATGCTTGTTCATCACTATTTCCTCACCTTCTGCTGAACTGTTCAGTCAAGTTAAATGGTTATGGTAGTTGGATATGCTACTTTTCAAGAGTCAGAGGTGGATGAACAGATCCAGACAGGACAAGTATTCAGTGGACATGTTGGAGGCAGAGAACACCTGTGTAGAAGAAAATGGAGTACATCGGTATGCTACACCCCTCTTAAGAGTCCCAAATATGCCAATGTTGCAAGTTTCAAAGGACGTTGTGATGAAGAACTTACACAACACAGAGAAGAGGTTAGCTCAATACTCACAGCATGCATCTACCTACCAGGAGGAGATCGAGAAACTGGAGATTGCTGGGTACACCATCAAGATCGACTCCTGCAAAGCTGACACAGCAGAGGAGTTGTGGTTTCTTACCCACCACATGGTAAGACACAATGGAAAGGACCGGATTGTTTTCAGCTGCAGCTTCCAGCTCTGCAAACGTAGTCTATATATATCTACCTCATCCCAGGCCCCGCCTTAGGACCCTCACTCCTAGGAGGTCTCCTGCGCTTTAGAGGGCATTGGGTTGCAGTAAGTGGAGACATTAAACATATGTTTCACTAGGTTTGCCTGCTGGACAGAGACACCCCCTGCTGAAGGTCCTTTGGAGGGACCTAAAGACAGACAAACCACCATCAGTGTACCAGTAGGAGGTCCTGCATTTTGGGACAACATGCAGCCCCTGCTACATGATCTTTGCACTCCAGAAACACATCATTGAGTCAAGACAACCTGATGAAGATGTCCGCCACAGTGTAGAACAATGTTTCTATGTCAACAACTGTCTGCAGAGTCTGCCTACCAAAGGAGAGGCAAGTAACCTAGTGACAAAGCTGAGAGTCATTCTCGCTACAAGTTGCTTCGATACCCACCAGCTGTCAACTTTTGCCAAAGGAGGCCAAAGTTGACAGCAGTGAAAGATGGGTTTCTCAGACGCAGGGTGAAGCCCAAGAGATGACGCTATGCCTCAGTTTGCACTTCATGGAGGATACACTCCACTACAGGCATCGCCCGGTTGCCCCAAGCTAGACAACCATGTGCAATATCTATAAGATACTAGTAAGCCAGTGTGGCCCCTTAGGGTATATCTTGCCCTACACCACCAGGGTCAAAGTACTGGTCCAGAGGCTGTAGACGAAAGACCATGATTGGTATGATCCATACTTACCTACAGACCTCCTGCAAGCCTGGACCACATGGGAAGAACAGCTCCCTCAGCTCCCAACAGTCACTCTCAGAGCTACTTCTGATGGGTCTGCCTATGTCTGCCTATGGGTCGATCGCTTACGTGATGAAGAGCCTCAAAGTAAAGTCAATGTAGCCTTCATGCTGGCAAACTCAAGGGTGACAGCAAAGAAACAACAGTCGATGCCGCACCTTGAGCTCTGTGCTGCCCTTACCAGAGCTCAGCACACCCAGATGATCCAGAGAGAGCTCACCCTTCAGTTGAGAGACAGTGCTGTGGTCTGACTCTACTATTGTACTTACCTGGATACAGTCAGTCTTGCAGATACAAGGTATTTGTAGGGACCCATGTATCTGAGATCAAAGAGCTGACGGATCACCAGTCATGGAGACATGTCGCCAATCAATTCTGTTAGAACCTAAGCACCCAATCAGCAAATGTATCATATAAAAGTATGACAACAAGTTACTCCATTCTGGATCGTAGAGGGTCTTTGCAGAGCTCTGGCGCAGGTTCAGGATCATTCAGGGCCATGATGCTGTGCATCGCCATCAGAGATCCTGCTCAGTGTGCCAGAAATGGAGACCAAATCCTGCTATTCCTAAAATGGCAGATCTACCCTCTTGCCGTCTCATGAAGCCTACATTTTATTCAACAGGAGTACATTGCTTTTTCCCGTTCCAGGTTAAGCGAGTTCAAGTTACAGAAAAGAGAAGTGGAATAGTGTTTAAGTGTATGACCACCAGGTGTCCACCTAGATATGCTGCACAACATGGATGCCAACTCGTTCCTTATGTCACTCCGTAGGTTCATGGCTAGACGAGAAACCCCCTTTGAGCTTCTCTCTGACTGTTGGACCAACTTCTGTGGAGGGGATCACAAGCTCCAAGCAGGTTTTGAGGCTGAGATGAGTCACAAAGATCATTTGGAGTGTTGATGGTAGATTGAAGAATGCTGAGGTCCAGGTGTATGAGAAGACCTACATCAGACCAGTGGCTAAGCTCATTGAGTTCCCGGCCATCCCAGAGGATACCTTGACGACAGCCTGTATGTTTGAGCCTTTCTAGGAGATAATTCACACCGTGAATCATGGGGCGGCTATGCAAAAGGCTCAAGTGATGTGAGCATGGACAGTGAGTGTTCACCAGTTAATAGGCCACGCCCCTTCTGAACATGTTGTAACATGCCCTGGCTTGAAGAGGGCTGTAAGTAAAGTTTCAGTTTCTAAGTTAAGTTTTAGATGGTGTTTGTGTGCATCACTGACTACAAGTAAGTGTTGTATTATAGTGTTTTTTGTGTTTCAGTATTCGGTGCCTGTTGAGAACTGTTTATTTCATGATTTATCAAGAGTTTTAGTCTCAATTGAGAGGTTCATGTTTAGTAAAAATGTATGTTTACTTCCCCTCCTTTAGAACCACACCTAAACTTTTAAAAGGGAAAAAGGATATAGTGCCTGTGCATCTGTACATTGTTACGTTTCTATTAAACCCTTTCAAGCGTATCTCCGCCTACCGTGTCCTGAATAGACACCCCATATTAGTGTCCACTTTCATTACCAGTAAGAGCCCCATTACAGGTGGAATCTGACAGTAATGGTTAGAAAGGGTGGAGTCTGACAAAATGGACAGAAAGGGTGGAGTCTGACAAAAATGGATAGAAAGGGTGGAGTCTTACAGTAATGACAGAAGGGGTGGAGTCTGACAAAATGGACAGAAAGGGTGGAGAAGGAATGTGTTAAATAAGTAAGATGACAATGAGCACATTTCACACAAACAAGATTGAAATACGTAAACACCTCAATATGTATGTGCCGTGTAAGACTGCAGTTATACTATACGCTAAAATCTGCATAAAAAGCCCACTCATATGGAGCGAAAACACTGTCACTATATTGGTTCTGACTGCCCAAAATCCATAAATCTGCATCATGTTTCTAGTAAACCTGTTGTGTTTGATGGTCAAAAGTTTTGAGAAGAAACAAGTATTGGTCTCCACAAAGTTTGCTGCTTCAGTGTTCTTAGATCTTTTTGTCAGTAGCTACGAAGTATAATGACACTTATTGAATGCTTGTAAAAGGCTTTTATTGACAATTGCATGAAGTTCATACAAAGACTCAATATTGGCTGTGTTGACCCTTCTTTTTCAAGACTTCTGCAATCCACCTTGGCATGCCATCAATTAACTTCTGGGTCACATCCTGACTGATGGCAGCCCATTCTTGCATGATCAATACTTCACATTTGTGGGTTTTTGTTTGTCCATCGACCTCTTGACGATCGACCACATGTTCTCAATGGAATTGAGGTCTAGGGAGTTTCCTGGCCATGGACCCAAAATGTTGATGTTTTGTTCCTCAAGCCACTTAGTTATCACTTTAGCCTTATGGCCATGTGCTCCATCATGCCCAAAAAGGCATCACCAAAATGTTCTTGGATGGTTGGTAGAAGTGGCTCTTGGAGGATGTGTTGGTACCATTCTGAATTCATGGCTGTGTTCTTAGGTAAAATTGTGAGTGAGTCCACTCCCTTGGCTAAGAATCAACCATACACATGAAATGGTCTCAGGATACTTTACTGTTGGCATGACACAGGACTGATGGTAGCGCTTACATTGTCTTCTCTGGACAAGGTGTTTTCCGGATGGCCCAATCAATCAGAAAGGGGATTAATCAGAGAAAATGACTTTACCCCAGTCCTCAGCAGTCCAATCCCTGTACGTTTTACAGAATATCAGTCTGTCCCTGTTGTTTTTCCTGGAGAGAAGTGGCTTCTTTGCTGCCCTTCTTGACACCAGGCCTTCCTCAAAAAGTATTCGCCTTACTGTGCATACATATACACTCACACCTGCTGCCATTCCTGAGCAAGCTCTGCACTGGTGGTACTCCGATCCCCCAGCTGAATCAACTTTAGGGGACGGTCCTGGCACTTGCGCTGCAGTATTTGTGTCGTTCTCAAAAGTTTTGACCACGATTGTACAGTACATGCACAGCCTACAACCCACAAATGTGCATGATTTGTACATGCACAGCCTACAACCCTCAAATATAAATCATGATTTGTATGACCCACACATGGACAAACTGATACATACAAAAAAGTATGCCCAAATGTAATTCACTATCCACATAAAAGTGGTGCTTGACTTGAATTTGTAAACCAAAATTTGAATAAATGCTAAACGATTTCTTACACCACACCTTTGGGTTACAACTGTCGAATCTGCATGTGTGGATGAAGACATGTGTGTGGATCTGTTTATACATGTGCACAGACTTGTGGCATGAACAATCCATGTTTCCATGGAAAAACAATCCACAAATGTGTGTTGGCACATCTTCCTTGAAAAATATCTGTTACAACATCTACTAGACGGAGCTGTCATCAAGAAACTCATAGTGATTGCCACTTTTCAGCAAACTATTCAGTAGCTACATTTCATAATAAATAACTTTTTATTTTATTTAGCTAGATTATCGCATTGTCTGAGTACCTAAGGGAAAATACGTAAATAGCTAGATGTTTTCTGATTTCACAAAAATAAATTAGATGTGTATTTTCGGCAAATGTACCAGAGATCCTGACAGCTAAAAAGAATTGGTAGTAAACGTTGTTACCTACCGGTCAAGATCTCTGGTAAATTTGCCGAAAACACAAATGCTAATGTACAAATATGCGCATCAAAATAAAATGGTTATTCTTATTCACCGAAATTCAGTGCATCTCCTTATAGAATAAATAAAAATAAACACGGAAGAATGTATGTATGTTTTGTTGTTTTATATCTGTAAAGCATGTAAACCATGTTGAATAAGGCTTTTCAATGGATATTGTCAAGCCCCCAGGGCTCCTGGACCAGTGTGCAATTTTTGGGGGCCATACAAACAAGTCAACATAAAAATGCTGCACCCATTTTTCACTATATTTCTATATATTGTTGGTGTTGTTTGTGCAGGATGATGTCCTACATCATTGCAGACTTGTTATTTTGTCATTTTCGCTTCCTACTTCCTGTCTGTAATGTGTTTAGTAAAAAAAATGACAGTCTAAAACACATGACCGATTTTGAGGCACCATAGATCCGGCTCTGTTTAACCCACAGGGATGATCCACCACTCCTTCTTGTCATCGGATCTTCATCTTTCCAATGGTACCAGGATTTCATTTCAGGATTTTCCACATGTACGGTTTGCGAGATAATTGCGCTTGACGCTCTAGAGGAGATCTACCATCCAGACTATTTTCAGTTTAGCCCCAATTTAGCACACCTGATTCTACTAATAAGCTGGATGATGAGCTGAATTAAGCTACATTATTTGCAGTTGAAGTGAAAACTTACAGGATGGTAGATCTCCAGGACCAGCATTGGTGACCACTGCTCTGTTGGGGTGTTGGGAATCTTTAGAGGATTTTAATATCGCTCGATCACGTGAATTTGATCGTCCATCCATCCATCTTCATCCGCTTATCCATGATCGGGTCGCGGGGGCAGCAGCTCCAGCAAGAAACGTCCCTTTCCCGAGCAACATTAACCAGCTCCGACTGGGGGATCCCGAGGCGTTCCCAAGCCAGGTTGGAGATATAATCTCGCCACCTAGTCCCGGGTCTTCCCAAAGGCCTCCTCCCAGCTGGACGTGCCCCAGGGGGCATCCTTACCAGATGCCCAAACCACCTCAACTGGCTCCTTTCGATGCAAAGGAGCAGCGGCTCTACTTTGAGATCCTCACGGATGACTGAGCTTCTCACCCTATCTCTAAGGGAGACGCCCGCCACCCTCCTGAAGAAACCCATTTCGGCCGCTTGTACCCTGGATCTCGTTCTTTCGGTCATGACCCAGCCTTCATGACCATAGGTGAGGGTAGGCACAAAACTGCCTGGTAGATTGAGAGCTTTGCCTTCTGGCTCAGCTCTTTTTTCATCACAACGGTGCGATACAATGAGTGGAATACCGCTCCCGCTGCGCCGATTCTCCGACCAATCTCCCGTTCCATTGTTCCCTCACTCGCGAACAAGACCCCAAGGTATTTGAACTCCTTCACTTGGGGTAAGGACTCATTCCCTACATGGAGTAGGCACTCCATCAGTTTCCTGCTGAGAACCATGGCCTCAGATTTAGAGGTGCTGATCATGTGAATTTGATCGTGGGAAGCCAACATCGTGATCGTGATTAAAATTTGAGTATTGTGCAGCCCTACTTCACACTGAATGAAGTTTATTTTTTTTGGTTTTCCTCCATGTTTGCCATGATGTCTCAATCAATGAATACTATATGGGGGCGTTTCACAGATTATTTATGGCCAATATCGGGTGTATGTCACATTCAGAGTTGGTTGTGATTTATAAAGGGAAACTGGCATCGGACATGCGTGCTCAAGGCTTTATAAACCAGAATATTTCTGTGCGTACTATGTTTCGTCCCTACGCCACTTCTGACGCAAATCCACTGCAAAGTTATATAAATGAGGCACCTGGCCAATTGGTTCAAACACGGTTCACAAACTTCACTTGGATCAATAAACATTGTAATGCATTGACATTTGAGCCATTATTTTGAAGGTGTTCACATCATTCCAATCCTGTCAGGTCATCCATCCTGCTGCCAGCACAATCCTCCAAAGCATTAACGATTGTGTTGCATATGTGTAGGTTGACACGTGTAACTTTATTGATCAAAAGTGGCCTTTTAACAGTTCCCATAAAATGGCATAATTCACATTGCCAGGATGCTTTTGAGACCTTTTTCTACGCGAAAGTTCATTAGCTACATACAAAAAATAAGGGCAAGTGTTTGCAAGCCACCTATACCCAAATACAAACTGTGCCAAATAACACCAGACTGGGTTGTGGAATATTTGGGTGTTATTCGGGAAACAACTGATTTTTTAATTACTAGACAGAGAAATACATTTAAATCACCGGTTGGTAAGTAGACAACCGTGAAATATATACGTTTTGTTAACCCTTGTGTTTTGTATGTAATTAATGTTAATGTAAAACTACAATGAAGCGAAATTTAAGGTTAGTTACGGCTAATTTAGATTCTTGACGAAGATTAATTCCACAGGAATTTGCATTACTTTCCATTGGGGACTTTTATTTGCTGCTTATCCTTAATGTTTCTAACGGTCCCCAGGTACAATTTTGGACAACTGGTATGCGTCTGCTACTCATAAAACTAGGGCTGCACGATTATGCGTATCGCGATTAGATATGCACTCCAGAGCCCGTTCGCATGGCAACAGTATATATAATGCCCGCAACACGAACTCGGATATTTCATTTCAAAATAATAGCGCTCCTCATTCATTATGATAATCATTGTTTGTTAATTTCATAGAAAGGTAGTGGGTCCATGTTCATGTATTGCTACAATTAGTCTATTTTGGGTAACAACAGACTCTAGTTAATGATTTTCAAATGTACTCCTGTTTTTGTACAAGAGACACTGACAATATAGTCAATCGATTTGTGTACAACTTATTTGTTAATGTTTTTAATAACCAGTTATTAAAACATGTTAAATGTGCCGTTTTTGCTATCACATACTCTTATTATTTCTTCACACACAATACAATTGCATTTGGTTACAATTCACTAGGTTTACAATGAATTTACAAAGTTTATTGCAATTAATTCAAACTAGCGCTATTAGGTTGAAATGAATTATCCAAGTTTGTGTTGCGGGCATTATACTGTTGCAATGAGAACGGGCTTTGGAGTGAATAGCTAATCGCGATACGCATAATCGTGCAGCCCTACATAAAACCAGTTAATAATGTCATTAAATAAATCCGATCCGTCACTAACCTGACCTCAGTGTACCGCCACACGCACGGGTGTCTCATTGCCTGCGACCACTTCTGACACACGGCGCTCGCGCTCTCCCGTTCCTTCACCGACAGGTAGGAGAATATATGCGCGAGGACTTCTTCCGGAATCTCCATTTGGCTGTCGACTAAAACTATTTACCTATATTACTGTATGTTGCGGTAGTTTCACATGTATAGGCAAATAACAACTGTTATGCCTGTATCTGAATGAGAATTGTTGGACCCGTGGTGTGTTTAGTAAAACAGAACTGTAGGCTGTGGGTGTTGCTTTCTGTACAACTAGGAACAGATGTAACATGATGACGTCAGTGATCTGGTAGAACATGTCAGAGCACCCATAACTTTGCTTTAATATATAATATAATAAATACCAAACCAGTTCAAGCCCTTAGTAGATACCCCCTACGGCTACGCCCTAAACACTCAACCTTGAGTCAGGTCTTATATCTTATATCTCAGCGAGGTCAAGTTAGTTTTATAGTGGACAATGGACATTCGGTGAACATTCATTTTTTTCCCTCTGTCAATAGCTTTTAAATGAAGCAATCCAGGAATAGGAAAAGTACATGTTCTAAATAAGGGAAGAAAAACCCAAAATCCACAGCTTTTTGTTTTTCAAAATTTTGAACAAAGATGTTGCATAGAACGGTTGATGCTCAATAGCGCCAACACAATGTTAGTGGTGAGGATGAAAGTTATATATTCTGATACGGGGAAGGACGGACTACACAGCTTTTTGTTTTTAAAATTTTTGCTAAAAAGTGCAATCAGGATAATAAATCACAAGGGCTATCTCGAGCAAACTAATCAACTGTTTTTTAATTCACATTTGTTGAAATTTATGGACATTGTCAAAGTTAAAACAGCACAATTTATGTTTAAGGTTAAACAAAATGAATGACCAAATAACATACGACCAATGTTTAATGACAGAGATGGGGGATACAGTTTAAGAGGTAAACTTATATTTAAACAACCTCTTGTGCGGACTACTGTTTAAAGAATGTGTTTTGTGGTTTGTGGGGTGACCTTGTGGAATGGACTAAACAATGAAACTAAACAGTGCATTAATATTTTACAGTGTAAAAATAGATAGGAAAATCATACTTGATGAATATAGAAAGGAAGTCATCTAATTACATTAATTTATGATAATGTCCTGCAAGGGATTTGTTTTATGTTGTTGCATTGTTTAAACTTGATGTGTTTATAGCCTACTTGTTTTAGGAGATTAATTTATTGTGAAGTAGGGGCAGGATTTATAAGCAGTATGGTTCCACCTGCTCCTTCTCGAGCCATCATTTGTCTTTTTTATTTTTTATTTTCTTGTTCATTCTGACAAGAAATGTTGCTTGTTCATACCTCTCCGGGAACCATCACCTTATCGTGGTGGAGAGGTTTGTGTGTCCCTATGAACCTGAGGGCTGTGTTGTCTGGAGTTTTTTGCTTCTGGTAGGGTCTCCCATGGAAAAGTGGTCTCAGGTGAGGGGACAGACAAAGAATGGTTCACAAATACTCCAATGAAGAAGCGAGGAAGAGGAAGAGAGACCCTGCCCGGAGGAAGCCCGGGGCCCCCGTCTGGAGTCAGGCCTGGATGGAGGGCCCGTCAGCGAGCACCTGGTGGCCGGGTTTGCCACGGAGCCTGGCCGGGCACAGCCCGAACAAGCAACGTGGCACCTCCCATGGGCCCACCACCTGTGGGAGGAACCGCTGGGGTCGGGTGCGCTGCCAAATGGGTGGTAGTGAAGGTCAGGGGCTTCGACGGACCAGACCTGGGCGGCAGAGGCTGGCTCCGGGGACGTGGAACGTCACCTCTCTGGGGGGAAGGAGCCGGAACTGGTGCGGGAGGTGGAGCGCTACCAATTAGATCTGGTGGGGCTTACCTCTACACACAGTCTTGGTTCTGGAACCATTCTCCTGGATAGGGGTTGGACTTTTTTCTTCTCCGGAGTTGCCCAGGGTGTGAGGCGCCAGGCGGGTGTGGGGAAACTCACAAGCCCCCGGCTGAGCACCGCTACGTTGGAGTTTACCCCGGTGGACGAGAGGGTCGCCTCCCTGCGCCTGCGGGTTGCTGGGGGGAAAACTCTGACTGTTGTTTGTGCATATGCACCAAACAGGAGTTCAGAGTATTCTGCCTTCTTGGAGACCTTGAATGGAGTCCTGTATGGGGCTCCAGTTGGGGATTCCATAGTTCTGCTGGGGGACTTCAA
>JACXGM010018049.1:0-19325 GCA_016801145.1 Umbra pygmaea | reverse complement strand
ATTGAAACTTGTAATTCTGGGAGTTAAGTTGCACAACTTAATGTATGCCTTGAGGTTGTTATTGCATTTTAGAATATGTTTTCTTTAAAAACCAATGTAAGATGCCACTTAGTTGCACTTAATATTTAGTTTTTTTGAGAGATGATATTGTAAGCAATTTAGGCAATAAAAATGTTGTTTTTTCAGAAAATTAAACCAAGTATTGTACATTATTGCCCTTCAATAAAACTAAGTATTTCTTAGCCGATTACTCGATTAATCGATGGAATGATCGATAGAATACTCGATAGCTGCAGCCCTAGATTATTGTACAGGTGTGCCTTAGGCTCGCCACAAAAGTCCATTCTAAAATGTGCAGTTTCATCACACAGCACAATCCCACAGATGTCGCAAGTTTTGAGGGAGCAAAACTGACAACTCCCACGCAGTGATTTAAAGTCACAACATGTGGATTCAGCACCACAGCCAGCTCTGCATTCTAAGGAATCACAAACAATTCAGATGAATGGGGGCAAACACAAAAGTGTTGCATTTATATTTATATTAATGAAAGTTTACTGAAAACAAATTCTAAATGATTTCCATATCAAAAAGTAATGGAATGGCCAATTACATAAATGCTAACAATGTCATACATTCCCTGGTAGAATTAAGTCTGCATTACAATATATAGAGTTCAAATATATATGTTTTCATTTTTTTGGTTCATCAAGCAAGTGTTTGCATGTATTTGCCCACATGCAGCCTAGTAAGTCTTTCTTTCACTTACAAACTGATATGTGCCCTTTAGGCCACACTGCTTTCCCATGGTCATTTAAACACTTTTGTTGAACACTGGATCTTTTCCAATTCCAGTTTATTGTAAGGCTGAACAAGAGTGTGTCGCTACACTGTAACATCTGCTATAATGTGACAAAACGACACTGAAACTCGGAAATCAATGGCTAAGGGTCAGACCTGATCTACTTTGGATATTTGTGTGCTTTAAGGTTGGGTGTTTTGTTCTTCAGGAGGACTGTCTGGACCACTCCCTGGGGTCCATGACCATGTCTGTCAGTGGAACCAATCTGTATGAGGCGGCTCGGCTGGGTGGAGGCTCCAGCATCATAGAGAACCTGCAGTCCCAGCTGAAACTCAGGGAAGGGGAGATAGTACAGCTACAGGTACCAGCTGCCACACTGCTTTCAGGGCAGGAAGTCTGTCCGGCAGGAATTTCCTCAGTGTTCGATTAGGTGTTCACTTGCTTGGTAGTATCTCACCGCTCCCACTCCTCCCTCAGCTGGAGATCTCTAGTCTAGAGCGGACCCGTGCCTCCATGGCCGAGGAGATGGTCAGGCTGACCAATCAGAATGAGGAGATGGAGGAGAGTGTGAAGGAGATCCCCGAACTTAAAGTTCAACTTCAGGTGAGTCAAGGCTAAGTACTACTAAATTTAGATCCCATTTGTGGGAGAGGTTGAAAGATAGATGATGGAGCAGAAAGGCCATTAGACTGTGTTTGTGCTGCAGGAGTTGGAACAGAGGCACAACACTATCCTCCAGATGTACGGAGAGAAAGCAGAGGAGGCCCAGGAGCTGAGACTGGACCTGGAGGATGTCAAGAACATGTATAAAACCCAGATCGATGAACTGCTCAAGAACCAGAAATAAACCCATCTCTCCAACATCCAGACCCTACAATCTCACTGATACAATAAACAAGTTTTACTAAAGTGTATTTAATGGATAGGCAAAGAAGAAATCATGTTCCTTTTATTTAGGAATTGTACTTTTTTTAAATGCTCAATCACTGTCTCTGAAGGAAATGGGATTTAAAAATGTGATTTTATTATTTTAATCATCGAAATCTATTTATTAGGGAATTTGTGAGAATATCAGAAGGATGAAGGATAGTCACAGTTCTCCAGTGATTTTAGAATCATTATTTCCCATTGACTTGGTATTGATTTACAACCTGACATATTACACATTGTTTTAGAAATCACTGGTCTTTGTGATCAACAGACTTTCTTTTTCACTTTGTATGTGTTATAATACGAGCAAGAATTTACTATCAAGTACTCACTGTTTCTATCACGTAACCCCAGTGTTAAGTGGCAAAACATACTACATAGGTTTATGAATGCTGTATTTGAGGATGAAAGAAAAGAAAGGCAGGTGAAAGATCCAAGAAATCTGTTAAATTATAATATATGATGTGGTGAGAACAACCTGCAATTCTTGCAATTCTACCTTAAGTTGTAGATTTTAAGTTCAGTCCGGCTGAAAATACATTTAGTGTTGTCCATCAACACGACTACGGATACAAGATAATGATTTCACATAATTTTTGTCTTTAGTCTTTTGTTTAAAGTTGACCTGAATAAAAGTAACTTAATAGTCACTACTGTACAAAATCCTCACAGAATACAGGAGGCATATTGACTCATGGAGAGAACACTGTTGATTTACTAGATGCTAAAATACTTGGACGTTTACTGTGTGAAAATGTAAAATTTGTAAATAAAAAAACATTTATTGGGATGGTGGTTTATAATTTCATAATTTACTATTAATATTGGGATAGTGCTATATTTTTTACTGGTGGATCCTTCTAGCAGGCAACTGCATTTGATCGAATTTGATCTATCCAACAATGCCACCTTGTGACTAATAATATACTGCATGCCGGTGGAAGGTTTCCGGTGTTATGGCGACCTGGAGATATTACATTTTAGTTTGCAGAAAAAGGTAAGCGCTCCGGGTTGAATTTTTATTATCGTTTAGTTTTCCTATCGACAACAGAGTGTTTTTATGACTCCAGAGAGGTTTATTTTCAAAATATACGGGATCTCTCACTTTAGTTCCACTCGGAATGCATTTTATTGTCTATCCAAACTGCGGTGGCACCAAAGCTAAATGTTGATGTTGCACGGTGAGGATATCTAGATGTGAGTTGCGGGTCACTGATGATATATGCCGAGCAAGGAGATGTTTTTCAGGGACGCTTATTTAGTGTTAGTTTAATAAAACCATGTCAACTTAATATCTCTGAATCTTGAACTATAGATAATGGTATAGTTTTGATTGAAAATCAGCTGTAATGGTGTGACTACTTGTATTGTTCATATCGTGTGATGTATCGAAGCACAATTAATTCCTTAACAGTAGACAGAATACGGCTTTATGGATCATGTTTGTAATGCTAAGAGCACAGTGTCTAATTTAATGCTTTGAACTTCAACATGTTTATGTTCTGAAGCAGTTTCCCACGGATGTATGTAAACGCATCTCAGAAATTTGACACATTAGTCCAATCCACAAAGAATACAGTAGTAGATCCAAAGTAGTCCAGCAGACTGCTGACGATCTGAAGTTGTACATCTGTCTACCATGTTACAAATACATGTTCCACCAGTTTTATCAGTACAAGCACAGCAATATGGGAGTATGATTATGTTATGTGTTGATATACTTAGTCTGCCGTTTACTTGCAACTATTTTCTCATGAGACACCTCATTTTTGTCTTTATCTTGTTTTTTATGTTAATTCCTCATATCCCAGCCATCTTTGCTCAAACAATGGTAGGAAAAGCTTCACTAATATTTCCTGCAATAGGACCTTTCCTGGATCAGATCCGCCTCAAGCCTGTTTCCCACACTATAGTCTAAATACCCACATGCTTATTAACTGGTATCCATCTCTTACGGAGATTACGTCTGCCTCTCGTTCCCACTCCCTCGCTCTTCCTCTTTCCACAGAGTTTGTGCTGTGCTTTTAGGTAAGCCAAGGCGACTCTCCCATGTTTTTTTGTGGGACTGAATATGCTGCTGCTGTTAGCACTGGCCATGGTCTCTATTTACAATTTGGTAGCAGCTGAGAATTCTGTAAACATCACCCTGAAACCAGCTCTCCACTACTACGACCTTGCCCTGGCCCGCCATCATATTCCCTACTTCCTCCGCAGTAACAAGAGAGTGGCCAAGCTCTGTCAACAGGACCCGCTTTGCCCTTTTAAAGTAAGAACTGGACTTTTTTATTATGAGTTACATAGATAATCAGATTATTACAGTGATATTAATATCAGTATGGAATTTTTTTGTTGGTCATGTACTGATATTACTGTTAATACGAGTGCCTTATCAATCAATTACATTTATTTCATAAGTGTTTGTTTTACATGAGTAATTGTCAAAAAATGCATACTTCTACCACAAACTACCGTAGTGACAAGGAAAATTCCAGAGAATGGCAGTTAGGAAGAAAGCTAGAGTATCCTGGCTCCGGACGTTGGCCGGTCCTGATTTGGTTTTGCAGAGTGTAGGTTCTAATAGTATGTGTTTTTTAATGGGGGGTTTGTTTTTATTTTATTTGTAATGACTGAACATTAGGAAGCATAAGCTAGGGAGACCGGTATGTAGGGGGAGACATAGAGGAAGGGCACAGACAGCGGCTGACCCGGGTCTCGATCCACCGTCACCAGAGCATGTGTGGTTGGGGGCTTAGACCATTACGCCAACTCTGGCACAGGGTGTCTTCTTTTTGAGTAGATTCAAAATTGTCACGGCAGAGTAGCCTGAATATTTAGAGGACCTGCCCAGTAAAAGGTTGCTCGAACAGCTAGGATCCTAGAACCATGTACAGGGGGATTAGGTCATTCGAACTCTTGAACACAGTTCAACTTCTGGGTTAATCTCTTCTCTAAGCAGCCACGGGCTTGGAGACGAGGAGCTACAAAGGCTTAAAAGCCAATTGAAAGCTTACAATGTTGGACAGACAACATACTAAGGGTCAGTGGATCACAATACATTAGGCTGTTATTACTGAGGTCTTATCTTTCAAGTTACATCAAGTGTTTGGCACATCTGTTGCTTTTTTCATCATCTTTTTCCTTAATGTTTTACGACAGGATGCTTTGCTGGATGGGTCATCCTGCTGGGGTTATGAGAAGAACTGTTCCCCGGAGAATGGATTCGGCTATCCTGTCTGCTCCCGGGTAGACTCTGGATGGTAAACCCCCCCACTCTACATTCACTAACAGGAACGTGGTCCACTTGTATTCATGTTCCTGTCTGACATCTTGATGTCCCTACCATCTTTCTGTTGCTGGGTCAGTCTAACAGAGCTCTTGCCTCCCCAGGGCCAGCTCACTGGAGGCAGCTCAGGACCTATTCTGGAAGCAGGCGGACTTCGGTTATGTCAGGGAGCGCCTCAGTGAGATAAAGACTCTTTGCAAGGCCAGCAATCCTGTAAGCCCCGTCTCCTCTTGGATCCACTGTGGCTGTCAGGAAAACCCAGGAATTAACAACGGGAATAAACAGTAATATTGACTAAACATTATACGTGTTCATTTTTAGGGAGACTCATCTCTAAAATGCTCTAGACATGCTCGCTTCTGCAAGGCAACCAACCTCTACCTAGACCTGCGGAATGCTCGCAGGAGTCAGGAGAGGTCAGTAGCCCCGTGCGGAACACTTCCTGTTCAGTGCCCATTAAGGTTGTTTATAGTCCTTGGAGGACCACGTGTAATACATTCTTACCACTGATTTTAATTGACTTGAAAAACAGGAGATTAAACTAATTTGACAGACACTCCTCTTAGCTTAATTAAATAAATACATAAGAGTGGTTTCAGCTGTGCTTTCGCTTCAGGTACAAGGAGGACTTTCTCCAGGCAGGAGAGATTGGTGGGCGTTGTAGTCTGAACAGCAGAGCGCTGGCCTCGGAAGGAGATCACAAGAGCCCTCTGCAGTCCTGGTGAGACAATTACAACTTCCTGAACTTTCTCATTCAGGACAAGGTTCCTTCTCAGAAACTGATGTTTCTCTGGGTAACTAAGTATTGGTGAAGCACTAAGAGATTTGTCTGCCTATTCGCACTTACACGACGAAGACATGAAATACTTGAATTGCTCGTTACCTCCAAAGGTATGCAGAACTGCAGGCCTACACTGAGCTGAGCTTCAGCCCCACCGATGGAGAGCACTGTGACATCGTTATGGAGAAACCAACAGTATTCATGAAGCTTGACGCAGGTAGGATCTGTCAACATGCCTTATAGTGTATGGCAAAGATTGCATTGGAGTGACAAAATCAGAGGTACTTTATCTCAATGTGATGCACAATACTGAATATTTTACAGGGGTGAACATGTACCATCACTTCTGTGACTTTGTCAACTTGTACATCACCCAGCACATGAACAACTCCTTCAGCACCGATGTGCTCATCCTTATGTGGGATACGGTGCGTATATACTGCAGACCCTCTCCATTTTACTCTAGATGTTAAGGTGTAACATGCTGATTGCTGATCTGGGCGCTGTAGTAGCATAATTACATTCCACCACGCTGCTGTCACCTTAAAAGCTGTTGTTTTTTTCTGTTGTAAAAAACGTGGTTGTTACCCAGAGTCCTGTGTGTCGCCGGGCTGTGTTTGACGGCTTGGGTTCGGGAGGGGATCAGGAGGTCTCAATGGGTAAAAAACAGAATGATTTATGGGAAACCTTATCCTGTCCATTGTCTTCCGGGTTCTATGGAGGATGACAAAGAAATACAGAGAACGCGAGAACATGACAGCCAGAAGAAAAGTGAATGGCTTTCTAAATCACAAAACAAAAAGTGTTAAATATCTACTCACTGCTGGCCAATTACAGTTCCCTGGAAACATTTTGATGAAACAACTGAATTGTGTTCTTAATTGTTACTGACTATTATTTCACAGCATACATTTGCCTAAGAATACTGTACCGATGTATATTACGGTACTTTTATTGTCATCTGGGAAACAATGGGGACCTTGTTAACAGAAGGATAGGATATGCTTCACCTTGTCGGCTTGGGCATTTGATCCAGCAAACATTTTGTCACAGTGCTGTTACCACTAGCCTACCCTACCTCTCTCTCTGATGTACAGTTAGGTCTATAAATATTTGGACATGGTTTCAGCTGTATAGCACAGCATGTTGGAGCTAAAATCAAATGATGCATGCAGAACGCGCAGACTCACTCCATGCAGGATTTATATTCAAATTGGGTGAACAGTGTAGGAATAACAGCACTTTTTATATGACCCCCCCCCCAAACACACACACACACATTTTAGGAGCTCAAACGTATTTGGACAAAATAACATAATCATGAATTCATGGTGAGTTGCAAACCTTTTAAGCTCATTGACTGCCTGAAATCTGGACCCCTAGGCATCACATGATACTGGGTTTCTTACCTGGCGATGCTCTACCAGGCTGTTCTTGGTGCTTTTTGCCTTCAGTTGTGACTTCAGCATGTGGAATGCATGCTCAATTGGATTCAGGTCAGGTGATTGACTTTACAGAACATTCCACCTCTTTGCCTTTTGCAGCATTTGGCTGAATAGAGAACATAACCCTAATTACTTCAGAATTCATCCTGCTGTTTTCGTAAGCAGCCACATAATCACTCAATGCAAGGGAACCAGTTCCATTAGCAGCCATACAGACCCATGCTCTAACTGTGCATCCTCCATACTTCACAGATGAGGTGGTATGTTTAGGAACATGAGCAGTTCCTCTTTTCTCCATACTCTTTTATCTTCACATCATTCTGATAGGATGTTGTTTCAGAACTGGATGGTTTTTACAGGAATTTTACAATATTTTTGGCAAACTCTAATCTGGTCTTAATATTTTTGAGTTTTATCAACTCGAAAATATAAACCATCTGTATTTTATTCTGCAGTATTCTCTTGATTTTTTATCTGACCAACTGTGAACAGGTTTTTTCTGTCATCCACAACAGGGTCTTCTAGCCCTTATGTTCCTGAACTCACCAGTGTGTTCTTGTTTCAAGAATGTACCACATAGGTGATTTAGCAAAACCTAATGTTTTTCCTTAGTCTCTGATCAGTTGTTGTGATTTTTCAACCTTATGATTGCTTACTTCACTTGCACTGACAGACAGCTCTTTGAACTTCATATTTACTGTTAACAGCAGCAGATTCCAAATGCAAATGCCACACTTGAATTCAAATCTAGACCTTTTATTTGATCTGCTTACTGGTAAATTAACCAATGAGGGAATGACACACCTGGCCATGTCTGAGCAGCCTATTGTACTAATACTTTTGGCCCCTTAAACCATGTAGGAATTACTCCATGTTTTATCTGATTTGGATGAACATATATGCCCTAAAATTACTGCTGAAATTTGGCATATTATGCTAATATTGTTTATTTAATTTCAACTCCAATATGCTGTGGCATACAGCTGATATAATGTTAACTAAGTCAATGTCCAAATATTTATGGATCTAACTGTATTTTAATTTCTTTTTCAGAGTTTTTATGCATATGGTGATCTGTTCAGTGAGACGTGGAAGGCTTTCTCAGACTATGAGATCATCCACCTGAAAACCTTTGATAATAAAAGGGTAGGAGTCAGAAATTGTATGTTTAAATCAGTATACTCCTGTGTTTTTATATGTACAGTGTACATGTGTGTTTATATATGTACAGCATAATCATTTATATAAATTTATACACCATGCCTTGCAGGAGTTTTCAGACCTCTGACCGGTCTCGTATTAATGAGTTAGAGTAGTACATTGAATTTGCCCTAACAATGACACAATTACCATACCTATGGCCTTAATCTTTGAACCAAGGTGCTATCATCTTTTCTAGATAAAATCTCCTCTGTTTATGGGGTCAGGCTTTGAAACTGAAGGGATATAAAAGTGTTGTGTGCATGTTACTTGTTACATGTTACTAAGAAAAGGATGTCCCTCAAGCATCAGGTCTCAAACAAGGACCGTTAGAGGCCACAGGGAGGCCAACAATCACTTTAAAGGAGCAACAGAGTTCTGGGAATGAATAATGGTGTGTGTGTCAACCACAGTATTACATAACATTGGCCTGTATTATGAGACTGGCAAGAATGAGGCTGTTACTCAAAAATACCATCTGAAAGCATGTCTTATCATTGCCAGATGGAATGAGTGACCCAGCTGCGATGTGGGGTGTTGTGGTCTAAAGATGAAATTGTTTGTCCAAAACTTAAAGTGCTATTTGTGGTGCCAACTTAAAAGTGCCCATGCTTACAGAGACACGTCATCATCCCTAAAGTAATGTATGATGGTGGCATTGTCATGCTGTGGGTAGGCTACTCATCAACATAAACTGTGTGTCTTGTTAAAACTGAAGAAGAACTACAATACAAATACAGTTCTCAAAATCTGCTTTAGTCTGCTAAAGAATTGATTTTTACTTTGTGGAAATTCACTTTTAAGAAGGCCAAAACAACACTGGATAAATTCAAGAACATAAAGGTAAACAGCAGTGGCAGTTCTAATCTCAGTCATGCTGAGCTGCTCTGGCAAAAAGTCCACTCTCAAACGTGAATGTGTAAACATAACTGGTGCATACTTCACCTAAAAGACAAGCTGTTATTAATGTGGAAGGTGGATCTACCAAATATACATCTGTGGTGGTTGAATAATTTTGCAGGCAACCTATTTCAGTTTTATATTTTTCTTACAAATATTTTCCAAACGAAAAAGAATGCCACATAACTGTAATTGATTTTGAGTGTCAGCGGTTTAAAAATAATATATCATACAGAATATCATTACATTGTGCCATTTGTTATTCAGTCTAATAATGAGAGAACATGTCAGGGGTGAGAATACTTCTGGAAGATATTATATATATTTCTATATCGATATAGAGAAAGATTGTAAAAGTTGAAAATAGATGCAGAGACAAACTGAAATTACGTGTATGCACGTACACGTGAACATGGCTGTACATAGTTGTCTAAAATGAGTTAATTCCCTTGAAACAGGTTTGCTTCAAAGATGTTGTGTTCTCCCTGCTTCCTAGGATGAGGTATGGACTCTTCTACAACACCCCTCTGGTAAGAATTTAGTCTAGCTGGATGCCTCAAATCAATGCAGTGATTAAATGTGCTCCGTATCAGAAAACCTGAATGTCTGCACTGCTTAGCACATCCCTACATTTCTGACCAGGCTTGTTCTTACATTATCACGGAGGCTGGGTGTCTGTATTAGTTCTCCCCTGAGCTACTTTCTTGTATCGTCAAATAACTCTTTTTGTCAAAACATGAAATGTGGGTCAAATATGTGTGTAATGCATTCATTGTGTCCAGTGCTTATGTTAATTAAATGATATTTCAAGGATATTTGTGTAAAGAAGGTATCGTGTAAATACATAGGTCAGAAGAGGTTGCCTTGGGGTGAAATACAGATGGGTTAGTCTTGCCGGATGCCTGATTCCTCCTGCTGCTTATATCATGTTTATATTCATGTGTTTATTTCTGCCTGCTGCACTCTGGCCTGTGAAAATGGATCTCAGACCTCTGCTATGCATCGATTTAAATAGTTTGTCTTTCCGAGGGTAAATGGCAAAGGAAGACATTTAGGCTTGTCAAAATTCTGTCAAATCTAAATGATAAAATGTGTGTGTGTGTATGAAGGACAATGCCAGATGGAACTGATCCATTGTTCTTTGTGTGTTAATTGGCAGATATCTTACTGCCACAGCAATGGGATGTTCAGGGCGTTCTCCCAGCATGTTCTATATCGACTCGGCGTTTCACAGAATGGTCCCAAGGTAAGGAGAGCTGACCAAAAACACCTTTTCTTTAGCAGCCTGAAACTCAGGGACGTAGGTTTCAATGGCCTCAGTGTCGTTGGCTGTATCTGTAGGAGTGCCGAAGCTGGTTGCATGAATGCAGCTCATTGTGTATTCATAGACGATGCTAAGAATATGCTAACGGGCTTCCTGTGAAACGGCGGTGCTTGCGATAGCGTCTCCCAGCTGAATGAGAGGCGTGACCAGCCGTGACCCCCTCTCAGCTCCTCCTTTCATCCCTCTGATTAATTGCTGTGGGAGACAGAAGCCTTCTCCTCTCTACCATTGTGCACCCCTCACCACCATATCAGCTCCCCCTACACACACTCTCGTGACATCTGTCTGATATCTTATCTTAGTTGGGTAAATGCATTTATTTTGCACTGCGTGCTGGTGTATGCCTTTCGGGGTTGTCCCGGTGCTCGTCTGTGGTTGATCACTCCCGGTCTCTCCGTTTCTTGCATCAGTACTCTTCCTCAGGCTCGTTTCAACTCGGATGACACGGCGTCAGTGAGACTGGAAGTGATCCGCGGCACTTAAAGCCACTAGAGGGTGATGCTGTTGAAGATATGAGCTTTTATTCCTTGCCATGTCAAACTTTTGTGCAGTTCTCAATAAATGCATTTGTACATAGAATTCAGATGAATCTTCTTGGAAAGCTGTAGCTGGTGCAATGTTTATACCGTATTTGCAGACACGGCAATTGCTCTTACTTTGACGTGTGCAATACACTGTACGTGTCATATTAATATGTAACGTCAGTATTAACACCTTACTGATCAGTATGCTCGTTGTTTCAGGAGGGGACAATTCGCGTCACGTTGTTGACGCGCAGCACAGACTACCGTAAAATATTAAACCAGCAAGAGGTGAGCTCAACCTGATCCGGGGCTGTTCCCTTTCTCGGATCTGACCTCCTTTACTCCATTGATTTACTGCCTGTTCCCAATCTTAACTGGCCATTTAAAATCGTATTTGCTATAAACGGTCAGAGTAAAATGCCTGTGATTTATGCGGCCGTTGTCTGTGTTTGTTGGAGCTCTCATTGATCAAAGAATGAATCTACTGTGTCCGTACAGCTTCTAAACGCCCTGAAGACCGTGCCTTCACTCCAGGTCAGAGTGGTAGATTACAAATACAAGTGAGTGAACAGTTTATATTCTTTAGCCGCAGCTCAAAGTGAGCCACATGGGGTTATCTGGTACTGATGGGCAAAATACAGCCACGGCCAGGGGATTGAACAGGCGTTGCTGTAAACACACCACAATTACAGTGGGTTACATAGTTTTTGTACAGTAAATGGTATCATGACAGGTGTTGTAGTGAAGCCGTTAGACCTTTGTGACCTGTCTGTCTTCCTGTCTTTTTGCCACTAGAGACATCCCATTTCTGGAGCAGCTCAAGATTACACACAACTCTGACATCTTCATCGGCATCCACGGGGCGGGGCTTACTCACCTGCTCTTCCTCCCTGACTGGGCAGTCATCTTTGAGCTGTGAGCGACGCTGTTCCGTGTGTCTTAACAGGTTTAAGGGGTTTTCTGGGACCGTGCGTCAGTCTGTCCCACTGGATCCTTTTCTCCATCAGGTGGTTTGGGCTAACAGAGCATGTCATGTGCGGTCTGCGCTGGATGGTCCTCAGTATGTCTCTGTGTGACGGGTCTGGCAGCGGGCTGTGCTTTGTTAGCCCTTTGCCAGTGACAGTGACATACGGCCTAATTAAACAGGCATTAATCTGGGAGGACTGGGAGGTGGACAACTGAGGAGTGGCGGAGATAAGTGTGTGCATCTGTTTCCCACAGATATAACTGTCAAGATGAGAGCTGCTATCGAGATCTGGCCAGGCTGAGGGGGATCCAATATATTACTTGGCAGAAAAGGGACAAAGTGCTACCAGAGGATCAGGTGGGAACCTCCAGCCTCACTCATCCAGAGCTCCAGAAATGCTGTAGTGATGCCCACCTGTAGATGCAGCGTTTATCACAACACTCATCAATTACTTTGTTTTCCCACACAAACTCACAAATCAGAGACCTGCAGGGTAATGGTAGATTGTCTCCCCCTCCCTCACAGGGTCACCACCCTTCCCTGGGGGAGCATCCAAAGTTCACCAACTACTCCTTCGACGTGGAGGAGTTCATGCGTCTGGTGACGAAAGCAGCAGGCTATGTGCTGAACCATCCAAAATGGCAGCCCCGCCCCGGCCGTGATGAACTGTAGGACTGCAGTAGGACACTATCTGGGCAAACACGGGACCAAGACACAGCCATTTGAAGTATTTTATTACTGAACTTGATTTATATTGTTGAATGTCCATTTACAACATTGCTTTTCAGCTTGTAGTTTGTTTTTAACATAATGAGGACATTATACACTGTTCAATTGCATATTTGCATTTTCTCATATAACTGGTTGCCAGGAAGATAATGTATTCACTTTCTCAACAGGTGCATATTTAAATTTTCTGATAAATGTGATGTGTTATACACCGATCAGCCATAACATTATGACCTGATGCCTAATATTGTGTAGGTCCCCCCTTTTGCTACCAAAGTGTGTACATGAAAGTGTGTACATGGTCTGCAACAATGCTTAGGTAGATGTACGTGTCAAAGTAATATCCACATGAATGGCAGGACCCAAGGTTTCCCAGCAGAACATTGCCCAAAGCATCACACTGCGTCTGCCGGCTTGCCTTCTTCACATAGTGGATCCTGGTGCCTTGTGTTCAGGTAAGCGATGCACACGCACCAGACCATCCACGTGCTGTAAAAGAAAACGTGAATCATCAGACCTGGCCACCTATTCCATAGCTCTGTGGTCCAGCTCTGATGCTCACATGTCCATTGTAGGAACTTTCGGCGGTGGACAGGGGTCAGCATGTGCACCCTGATTGGTCTGTGGGGTCAGCATGGGCACCCTGATTGGTCTGTGGGGTCAGCATGGGCACCCTGATTGGTCTGTAACTTCGCAACCCCATACGCAACAACCTGCGATGCACTGTGTGTTCTGACACCTTTCTATCAGAACCAGCATGAACTGTTTCAACAATTTGAGCAACAGTAGCTTGTCTGTTGGATCGGACCACATGGGCCAGCCTTCGCTCCCAAAGTGCATCAGTGAGCCTTGGCCACACATGACCCTGTTGCCATTTTTCTTCCTTGGACCACTTTTGATAGGTACTGACCACTGCAGACCGGAAACAACCCACAAGAGCTGCAGTTGTCTAGCCATTGCAATTTGACCCATGTCAAAGTTGCTCAAATTGTCACACTTGCTAATTTTTCCTATTTCTAACACATCAACTTTGAGGACAAAATGTTCACTTGCTGTCTAATATATCCCACCACCTGACAGGTGCCATGATAGCGCAATTATCAGTGTTATTCACTCCATCTGTCAGTGGTCATAATGTTATGGTTGTTAAGGTTGGAGCTGGAACATTCAATATTTTTGGTTTTTTATTTACCATATCTGAATTGTATGTTGTAGCTATTATAAAACTAACTTAAAAAATGCTCAAAAACACTATTAAGACAACTAAAGCTGGATGTTTATATTATTTAAAAGTAAGTCAGACTTTTTGGCAAATATTTTGCTAAGACTTGAAAGTGATTTAATAGCTCAAAGCCGTATGAAATGGAACCACGTTTTAAAATAAACTTTAAACTGCTGACGTTTTAAAAATAAAATATTATTTGAAATGTGCTTAAATCTTTATTTTTTGGCAATGTAAATGCAGTGATTTGATTTATCTTATCATTATAATTACAGAATCTAAACTTCTACAAAATAATTGCTGATATTAAACAGTTGTTTTCTACTGGTTTACTTACTTTTAGTTAGCTGGGGACTGAAGGAATAATTCCTCAAAAGGGCACTGGTTCAGACCTCTGTCATCGCCATAAATCTGTCTGACCTCAAAACCACCACGGCTGTGCTGTCGATGGAACATATGATCACTAGATGGCAGTAGAACACCACAAATGGGTTAGCAGATAAGTTGCCACCCAGGATCAGAGCGATGGTGTGTTGAACTGCATTGATTGGGTGTCCACTTGCTCCCCTTCTATATTGTGTCAATTCTTATTCCTTTGATCATATAATCATATATCGGGCTAAATTGTTCATATTCTAAATAGTAACACGTGTACCCCACGCAAAAGACCGCAAACAAATCACTGTATGTCATCTGCTCTTGGCGGATGTTGTGGCTGAACTTTCCAAGTATTGACAGACACCGCTGCTAAGATGGCCATTATTTATGGGTCCGCTCAGGTTACAGCCAGTGACCTCTTAAAGAAAGCAGAATATCTATGCAGTAGATCAAAAGCAGAGAAACCAAGATGTCGGGTGTTATTAACCTTCATGTCAGTAGGATGAAATCGATTCCAAGCGTATTCTTCCTCCGGTGTTTCACTACAGCCGCGTAAGATATCAGTATTTTTTTATTTATTTATTTTGTAATGAATGCAAGCATTAGAATTGTGACTGTTACGTCAAATATCTCAGAACAGAAGAAAGAGCTGTTCCCCTTGGAAACACGCGTTGGTCCATTGGCCTTGCGCGGTATGTGTGTGCAATGCATCATGTCTGTTATTAATAAAGAAGCACATGTTGGGTGAATTATAGTGCAGCAGAGTCCCTCTAACCACTCGTTATCTTCTTCAGGTGTCCCACGTGCAGGGATGGACAATAATTATGATAGCTACATGTATTTAAAAAATAGTATTTCGTAATTTGTGTTTGATAGGCTGAATGAAAATGGCTTATTATTTTGTATGAAAAAAATAATTTAAAAAATTATCTTGTGAGAAATCTACATGATGACATCATAAAAATGCTGCCTCTGATTGGTGCCTATTCCATTATAAATCTGCTAATGAACAAGACTGTGTGGGCACTATACAAGTGCTTGTCAAAAAATATAATATCATGGAAATTTTCATTTTTGTCTAATATTATTCCAAAAGTAGAATTTCAAGTCTTTTAGTTTTATTCTTGATTGTTACATCTTACAGCTCAGGGAAATAAAAAACAGTATTTCAAAATATTTCAAGAAATAATTTGTAGTATGGAAATGTGTTCCTGAGAAGAGCTCTAATCAGCAAATTAACTAAAAACACCTGCAAAGATTTCCTAAGCCTTCAATCTCTCAGTCGGATTCAGTACACACAACCACAATCATGGGAAAGACTGCTGACTTGACAGATGTCTAGAAGACACTCATTGACACCCTCCACAAAGAGGGTAGGTTACAGAAGACTAATTGCTGAAACGGCTGGCTGTTCACAGAGTGCTGTATCCAAGCATATTTATGGAAAGTTGACTGCAAGGGAACAGTGTGGTATAAAAGGTGCACAAGTAACAGGGAGAACCGCAGCCTTGAGAGGGTTGTCAGGCAAAGACGATTCAAGAACTGAGCTTCACAAGGATTGGAATGAGGCTGGAGTCATTGCATCAAGACCCACCACGTATAGATATGTCCAGGAAATTGGTAACAAATGTTGCATTCTCAGTGTCAACCATTCCTGAACCAGAGACAACTCCAGAAGCGTCTTACCTGGGCTAAGGAGAAAAAGAAGTGGACTGTTGCTCTTTGGATGAAGAGTGGAGAGGCACAGAATCCAAGTTGCTTGAAGTCCAGTGTGAAGTTTCCACAGTCTGTGATGCTTTGGGAAGCCTCATCATCTGCTAGTGTTGGTCCTCTGTGTTCTATTAAGTCCAGAGTCAATGCAGCCTTCTTCCAGGAGATTTTAGAGCACTTCATGCTTCAATCAGATGAAAAACTTTATGGAGATGCTGATTTTCTTTTACAGCAGGACTTGGCACCTGCCCATGTTGCCAAAATGAGTGGCAACTGGTTTGCTGACCATGGTACTACTGTGCTTGATTGGCCAGCCAACTCGCCTGACCTGAACACCATAGAGAATCTATGGTCTATTTTCAAGAGGAAAATGGGAAACACCAGACCCAACTATACAGATGAGATGAAGGCCGCTAATCAAAGCATGTTGGGCTTCCATAACAGCTCAGCAGTGCCACAGGCTCCATTCCACGCAGCATTGATGCATTTATTCAAAAGGAGCCCCAACCAAGTATTGAGTGCATGAATACGTTTCTGAAGGTCCACGTTTCTGTTTTATAAACAGAGATGCCACAAGTTAGTGAGTTTGCTGAGTTCACAACTTTTGGGATTTTCCTCAGTAAGACCCTATTGACCAGGTATAAGAAGTTCATAACTTACCAGTGATCTACGAAGTGATCTTACCAGTGATCTACTAAAACATGACCACTGTAAAAAAAAGTTGTAATTTGACGGGAAATCTACTGTAAAAGTTGGAACCAGGGGTGCCGCCAGACACTTTGGGCCCCATGACAAAAAATCTCATTTGGCCCCCTCTGCGCAGCTGTTGTAGTTTTTACCTATTTTTTTTGGGCCCTGTCAGTCATGGGCCTTTGGAATTGTCCTAACCTTTCCCCTTTATACGGCGCCCCTGGTTGGAACAATGGGAAACATTCTAAAATTACAAAACTTATTTTACGTGGTGATTAGGTGTGTACTGAGGAACTTTCCATAAGTTGTGAACTCAGCCCAACCCAGAAAAGTAATCTATTACACTAACTTGTGGCATCTCTGATTATAAATTCTGTTATAATATTTTGAGATAGGCATACTGGACCTGCTGTTTATTTTGATAGTATTAAAATGAAGATATTTTGTATTTTATTTTAAAATACATTTGGATGTATCTTTGCCCATCCCTGCCCACGTGGTACCTTCTTAACACGCTAGCATGTGTGGGTGTCGGCGGCCTTCATTTCGTAACGGTTCGTATTTCCACTGGGGTTTTTGGGAATATTGCCTCCCCTCACTCTTAAACGCGCGCCTATGGGGGAGACATTTGCTTGAAATATGCAGAAGGGTGGGCAGTGCTTATTCCTTAATCATGTAGAGGTGTGCTGTGCGCAAGTCATTACCGTAGACTCCATCTTTGTCTGTTGGACTAGATTAGCCTTACCTACTGCAGTTTTTACCGGTTGGTCTTCAGAGGATTGTGGTCTCACTGGAAAAGTATGCCAAATGCCACCCGTGTGTTTAACTGTTTTTTTTTTTCAGTTAAAAACATTGTAATCTTGTATAGGGTGCCGCATTTAACCGTTGAGTTTTCGGTCTACGTTTTTACAGTTTACAGTTTATAGCCCCTGTCTTTTATACCTACGAAACAGGTTTGATTTAAGATTAATCTTAGGCTATATCTCCACTCTTGTCCATTTCTCTTGGTCTATATGCACAATATCCAGTATTTCTCCACCTAATCTAATTTATCCCATAACACTATGTCTCACCACTGAACAGAGATAAATCAATCAGTACGCTCATCTTACCTCACCACTTCTACATGCGTCCCGCAAAGCAGGAAAACATCATTTTTCAGGGGATAAATGTAGAAAATATTGATTGTGGGAAGAAATATTCCTCAAGTTATGACCTGCTATTTTCACAATGTTTTTATCCCTGAGGCAACGATTATGGGGGGATATAGTCCCAGAAGGGATCCTATAACTTGGGTCTTTGGAATTTGAGACGTGTTGCCCTTTAGGGTACTCTAATCTTACCTATTCAGCAGTTTTTCCTCTATCAAGTCTGGTGCCAAATAGGATTTATGACTAAATAGGCCTACTACAAATGTCTTTTTATGATATCCTTGTCTCGGTCTCTTTAAAATTCACTAATCTGACAAAAAAATTGCCCGTTTTTGTCGACCCGCCACGCACCGAGATACGTAAATGGAATCAATTGAATTTCACACCATTTAACCTCATACCTTAAAGCCCAGTAAAGTGTTTTCTTCTCTTAATTTAGTTTGGTCCAATAGCCTACAACCCGGCCGTTTACCGAAGATAGATAAGTGCTTTTGATAAAATAACATAAACGGAATGGCCAGCAGTTTGGAATGAACCCATTAGCCTTTTTCATACTTTTGCTAAAAGGCCCAACATCCACATAGCTGAAACGAGCGTTTTATATTCCGCACGGCATAGCATTAGCTCCTACACATTTATGTCAAAATCTCCTGACATCTTCCTGCTGGAGCTCAGGTGGATCTGCTCTTACAACTGTTTCAGTTGAATCAAATAACATTTGGCGAAAGCTCAGACAGCTGAGCCAATGCCGACAACAGGCGGGTTTGATGCCTTCATGCGGGAGCTCTCCATGATGTCGAAGTCCCTGTTGTGCCATGTCCCCTTTCCGCAGTCCAAATTCCTGTTATTTTTGTAGACCTACTCAATAGGGTGGCATTTCCCGTTGTTGATAAAAGTAGAGCCAAGCATTTTAAGGGTCGAGAGGGAAACCTATTAGTAGTTGATTAATAAACAGTGTAAAGTTGCTTGGTGTTGAGACTGTTCATGTTTATGTGTTATATCCGAAGTAGGACTACTCTAATACTATATTCTCATAACCTGTCGACAAATATAGCTACTTCATGCGGACGGTTATAGCTGCATGTATTATTCCAGCCTGATCTCACCCCAAGGCGTACATATAACACGATGTTGGTTTTATCGTGCTATAGAGACGCCAAATTAACTTTTCGCGTGGTATGGATACGCCAAAGTGGCGTGTAATATGTACGCCAAACCTTTTCGTGTTATAAATACACCAACATCATATCTAAACGTTCACCTAACCTTTACACTAACCTTAACCACAC
>JACXGM010018048.1:0-19325 GCA_016801145.1 Umbra pygmaea | reverse complement strand
AACTTATGGGATATTGACGTGTTTCAAAGGTAAGGAGGGAAAGAGAGAGCGCGCGGCTTACTTTACATTGCCAACGTTTTTGCTAGCGTGTAAATCAGGATAATACTTAGACAACAAAATGTTTCACGTTGCCATTTAACGTATTTTATTTCAATGTCCTGATCACTAAAAAGTATAATCATCTATCAGACTAACTTCTGAGGTAACTAGTTCAGAATTTCTGACTAGTCATTATGGTAGCGTTAGCTAAAAAGGTTATGCTGACTTCATTGCTTACCTTTCCTTGTGGGATTTAAAGTGTCTGATGAAATTCGACGTGGTGGTGGTTGTGTCGGAAATCTTTGCACTGCAGACCTTGCAAACTGCCGTTCGTTTCTTCCTTGCCTGGTCAGATGTGTAATCCTTGTAGCCAAACTTTATTATTTTCGCTGCAGAAGGATCCATGATGTTAGTGACAAACGATAGCGACATACAGTCTCGTTTACTGCAGGGTTCTGTCTTTCAATGGGTTCCCGCGCATGCAACAGCACCCAATCAGATCACCTAATCAGATTTTCTCATCTGGATTTTCTACAATCGTAAAGTTAGTTAACTCTTTCTTAATATCAGAAATAAATAGAAAGTCAAGTCATTTCAATTCATTTGACTCAAGTCTAAGTCAAGTGTCAAGTCATGAATATCAAGTCAAAGTCAAGTCGAGTCTTTTATAAATATTTATCAAGCAAGTCTCAAGTCCTAAAATGTGCGACTCGAGTCTAACTCGAGTCAAGTCATGTGACTCGAGTCCCCCATGTCTGATATTGAGTGCATTCTTTCAGAATGTCATGGTCCCAAATGTCATGTTTTGGACATATCTATACTCCAGATTGGGAACACTTTGATATGCATTGAAGTCAGGAGATATTCTACCCACTATACAGTCTGGTGTTAATACTATAGATATTTACAAATATGGCAGAGTTTCACTTATGAACTCACACTCATTTCTGGGGAGGATCTGGGTTTTGGAAAAGTATACGTGGTCATATCTGTTATTGTTTTACTCGGCTGTCAGTATATTTGGCAAATATGGCCCAGTGCCATATCTGAAGGGTATTGCACAAAACCAAGATAAGGGATTAAGGCGGGATCTTCAAGTTATCCTGCATGAATTTAGCCTTGACTTGGTTGCTCAAAAACTGGTTTACACTTAGCCTGCTCCAGAGCAGGCGAACATCCAGGCTAAGATTAATTGTGGAATTCTATGTGTTAAAGCAGTTGTCGCTCTGATCCAAAATAAACGTGTTCAACATTCATACCATTGTCTTCCGAATGTGTTCTGCTTAATTTTTATTAAAATGCATTACTTGTCACTATTGCTGTCACAAGTTTGATTTAAATCCAACCATTGCAGTTTATTAGATGGTTTGAAATAAAGAAGTTGCAACGGGGATTTCAAAGAACTCAGTGATGAGGGCTTTTTTTGTAAATAATGGAACTATTTGCTGTACTGTCAGAAGTGCTTGTACGGCACTGAAGTCCTTGGCACACATCTTTATCACCTTCCCCTGTAAGTATTTCACCATTTGCACACTGGTAAGAATGCAAAATGTTTTTATATTTGACCTTGATCTCACACCAGGTTCTTTTTTGTCCAGTCATGTTTGTTCTGTATGAACATTAATTGTAGAAAGATATTTAGGATTAGACAGTTTATAGAGATTTGTGCATTTGGTTGTAAAACATATTATCAAAGTGTGGATAAGGGTTTGTATATAGGCCTAGTCTTTAGGGTAAATTTCCTGAGGAACATTACTTCCCTCTGCTCACATTGAAAAAAATATATCATTGATCCAACTTAAAAAAATAGAGTAATGAATCACACCTATATTTTTTACCTAAAATAATAGGTTATACAATAAACTTGTATTATTTTAACTGAATGGAATGAGAATAATTGCATTGGATGAACAACCACTTGTAATACATTTTTCAGTGCACTTTTAAGGGACGGTAGGCTAAATAATAATACATTTTAGAGCTTTACATGGTAGGCTAGTCAAAGACACTTTACAGTAACCAGCACATTTAGCACAAACATATATGGCAATAAATCCAACAACTAAAACAATCATAATAAAACCAAATAAAACAGTGTACAATTTTGTAAAAATGTGAAGTGGCTATTAAGTAGATATTTTTAAGTCCTAACAGCCACTGTATTTCCTTTTTTGTATATTTGTTGTGTCACCTCTTCGTAACTTTCCATAAGAAGTAGCTGCTCAGCAGGTGAAAAATATGCTGCACACGTCATCTTTATCTCTGCATCAGTAAATCTGTGATCGATACAGTGTTCTATTTAAGAAAGCTGTGAACGTGCACTTATCCCGACTATCTACACCTGGCTTGACATAGCTTCACCTTTTCATCCTGGCTCCGCAAACGTGCAACCAATTAAGCCGCGATGAGCGGATCACACTCAAGTCAAGCTGCGCTTTTTCAGTTATCCTGGATTTCTTTATTTTACTTTTGTGCAATACCCCCCCTGAAGTACATGTACAATTATTTTCTGTATTTAAGATATTTGAGTAAATTTCCAAATTGTTTTGAACTCACATCTGGTGAACATTATGTCATGTTCGCAACCAAGATATTTGGTAGATGCGGCCACATGCCTGTGAATTCAGATTTTGGAGGTATCCACATCACATGAATTACCACTCGTATCAACACTGTACATCTCCTGTATATTGTACTATAGCCACCAAAAGTGATCCTTAAAGTAAAATTCCAGCATACAGCAATCTGGAGGTGCTAGGAGCTTCTTCTAAACATTTGTAGAACAGTGAGATATGTTTCACCCATGCCTGGCTAGAGAGAGACAGATTTCAAATTTTGCGGGCAAATGCTACTCTACGATGTCACAGAGTAGATTGAAAGGACTGTGGGGATTGAAAGTTGCATGTAGGCATCTGTCATGAAAATAAGCATCCCTATTATACTGATCACACTTATTCCTACAAGCCTTGGTTGTCCTTGATTTTTGAAAGTATAGCTTGTCTTTCTATGATCTTTCTATCCGGAGATATAATCAAAAACAGACAGGGTGGAACAATTTTTTTCAGTATGTAGAGAACTACAATGTCTGGTTCCTTGTTCCAAGTCCCACCCACCCGGCATATTTTCTGTAATGCTATCCTCATGACAAGACATTACTGACTAACAAGACTTAAGGAATAACAAATTATTTAGACTTTCTTCTACATTATGATATCCATCAGTACAAGTTTGAGCCAGAGGACTTACTTCAATGTTCCTAAAATAAATTGGAAAAGAGAACCAGACTGGACTGAGAGGACAAATACAGTAAGTAAGTTTATTAAGCTTATTTAGTATTGAGAAGATATAACTTCTGTGGAAATTAATTATGTTCAGTGTGTTATTGTATTAACTATTTATTATAGGATGCAATCCAAGATCCAACCGTCCATTGACACGTCTTTGACACTCTGGTGACGGCAATAACAGGAAATGTGAGGAAAGTCAGAAATGCGAGTTTATATCTCAGAATTGCAAATTCGTTTCTCAGAATTCTGACTTTATATCTCACAAATCTGAATTTATATCTCATAATTCTGACTTTATAACTCAAGATTCTGACTTTATATCTCACAATTCTGACTTTTCTTTTCACAATTCTGACTTTTTTCTCACAATTCTGACTTTTTATCTCGCAATTGTGAGAAAAAAAGTCAGAATTGTGAGATAAAAAGTCACAATTATTATTTTTTATTTTTTTCTTCTGTGGAGGAAACAAGCTTCCATACATATTTCTTTTTCAGACTTGTAACAAAAAATGTTTATGGCAAAGAATATTGTACTGCGAGGCGTAAATACATACGCGGGTGCTTGTTTGCGCGTGCTCAGATTTTTAGCATGTTTACTACGTGCATCAGTTTTGTAATTCTAGGGTCGTAAGCTTGTAAAATGAGTGTCACAACCAAATGGGCTGGACCACCTCTAATATTGATCAGTCAGTTCTGCATTGCTAAATCCAATCCCATTGACAAGATACTTTCGTCAATCAAATTCGAACAAGCAGTCGGTATGTATGTAAAGTTTATTCAGTGGGGCATGGTAGAAAGCGAGCGGAGGAAGAACTTTAACGTACCATGTAGTGATGGGCATTACGGCTCTTTTCCGTGAGCCAGATCATTCGGCTCAGCTTACCAAAAAGAGACGGCTCTTTTGGCTTCCAAAGGGATCTTTAGTAATAATAATATAATAATATATTTATTTTTTATAGCACCTTTCAAGAACCCAATGTCGCTTCACAAAATAATGCAAAGATGGTACGTTAAAGTTCTTTCTCCACGCACTTTCTACCTTGCCCCACTGAATAAACTTTACATATACATACTGACTGTTTGTTTAAATTTGATTAACGAAAGTGTCCCGCTAATGGGATTGGATTTAGCAATGCAGGACAATAGTAGAGGTGGTCCAGCCCATTTGGCTACGACACTCATTTCACAAGCTTACAACCCTTGATTTACAAAACTGATGCACGTGGTAAACATGTCAAAAATCTGAATGTGCGCAAACAAGAATCTGCGCATGTATTTAAGCCTCAAAGTAGAATATTCTTTGCCGTAAACGTTTTTGTTGCAAGTCTAAAAAATAAATATGCTTGCAATTAAAGCTGAATTTATTCAAATATAATATTACAGATTTGCAACTTTTTAAAATGTTTTCACAGTTCATTATGCAAGCTTGTAAAATATAACTTATAAGCCCTAACCTAATTTTCACACTTGCAAAAATAGCATGCAAGTACGGACATAAATATACAAGCTTGCAAAACAAGATTACAGATTTGTTAAATCAAACTTGTCACCACAAACTTCATTGTACAACCACAAACATCAACATACAAGCACACAACTTCGCCTACAAGTCTACAGACTTTTGACATATTTAATATTCCATATTAGAGATGTTAATTTAGTGATTTATTTGTAATACTGTTTATGGGTGGATGTTAATTAAGGTGTATCTTGGAAATGTGTGTTCTTATTATAGTGTTGTAAGTATATCATGTATGCAGTGCCATTGTAACCCATCTCTAGTAGTGAAGTTGTGCTTTACATCAAGGACCACAATGGAAATAAGTTTTATTTAAACTTTATTGTGTTATCATTGACAAATGAAATGAGTGTATGGTTCACTGCTAGTTTTTCGAATAAATCAAATCAAATCAAAATTATTTAATGTGGAATTTCTCTTTAATCAATCCTCTCTGTTTGCCCGAGGTGGGCTTTCCCCCTCACTGTGTAAAGCGCTTTGGGTTCTTGAAAAGCGCTATATAAGCTGAACAAATTATTAGTATTAATTATTAATTATCATCTCGCTAGCAACTTTGCAAGCACTTTTACAACAACATTAATGATGCTAAAGCCTTCAGTACAGTATACTAGCTGTTGCCGACCTGGCGCGTGCCAAAGTGACGTCAAAATGACATAGATTCTGCTGGCGCGGGGATTTAGAACGCCAAGCCAAGGGCAGGCACCACTCTTTGTTTTTGCAGTGCGCAAAAGAGCGTAAACAGAAAGCATGGACGAGTTTGAGGGCTCAGTAAACAATTCATTAGTTAATGGTTCATAATAAAACTGTAAATGGTACATAACAACACAGTTAAGATCATGATAGCCACTGTTAACATTAATGTCAATGCTGCTGCCAGTTCTGCCATCGTTTACCTTTTTCTTCTTCTTCTAGTCCGTAGAAATATCAAAGTCAGTAGCCTCTCCTCAGTTGCAACACATCTGTTCAGGAGAAGACTACAGCTAGTGTCTCGAACACCATGCGCAAGTATAAATAGTTACGGCACTCCCGTGACATTACATTGTCGCGCGCAAGGTCGGAAAGCTGTAGTTTAGTTTTAGTTTAGTTTAACCGTTTTTTTACCAGGTTGACTAAGAACATTTTCTCATTTGCAGCAACGGGCCTGGGGAAGGGAGGGAGAGGAGGGGGAGAGGGGAATGAATGAGCCAATTGAGAGATAGGGATGATTAGGTTCCTATGATGGTATGAGGGCCAGATTGGAAATTTGTCCAGGACACCAGGGTTAACACCCCTACTCTTACGAATAGTGCCATGGGATCTTTAGTGACCACAGAGAGTCAGAACACCCGTTTTAACGTCTCATCCGAAAGACGGCACCCTACGCGGAGCAGATGTCCCCATCACTGCCCTAGGGCATTGGGAATGATCTTTAGACTAGAGGGAAGAGTGCCCCCTACTGGCCATCCAACACCACTTCCAGTAGCACTGGTCTCCCATCCAGGGACTAAGCAGGCCCAACCCTGCTTAGCTTTATAAGCAAACCAGCAGTGCAACACAGGGCTCTATGCTGCTGGCAGTATACTGCAGGCTTAAGGGGCCTGAATGAAGAGCAGGAGGTGGGGTCCTTCCCTTTCTTAAGAAATGAAAAATATGCTTGTGTTAGGTGTTGGGAGAAGCATGCCAAAATCCAATGACACATTATACACACTGGGAGTAGAATTTGTTTAATAATTCAGTTGGAAACTTATCTAGACCTGGAGCTTTGCAGCTTTGCATATATTTTTTAGACTTGACCAACGCTTCAAGCCTCAGAGGGGAATTAAGGTAATCTGCCACCTCAGTGGCAACAGTGGGGGTGTCTAACACATCAATAAACTGAATCATATTGGCAGGGTCTGTTGGGAACTCAGATGTGTAAAGTGAGGAATAGAAAGATTTAAAAGGTGTCATTAATCCCATCCAGGTCAGAAATTAAACATCTGAAACAATCTTTAATTTGTGGAATCAGACAGGTGGCAGCAAGTCGATTTAGTTTGTGTGCCAACAGATGGCTCACCTTGTCACCGAGGTCATAGTAGATGACCCATAATTGCAAGAGTAACCTCTCTACATTGGCTAGATGCTCAGTCTCTGAGGCAATAAAGTACTGAACTGAAGTCAGAGATAGTGCAGTTCATTGGGACTCTGTCTCTGAGATATTCCTGACTGGGGCCTAGAGATGCACAGATGGGCTATTATTTCATCCGCAATCACATCACAAAACTCATCATCTGTCTGCCATCCATCCGCACCAACGTTTTTGACCAATTTTGACCAATCGGTGCACAGGTACAAAAATAAATAAATAGCTGCTGCTATTTAGCCTACAACTAATTAATGCCTATTGCACCTAATTTTTTTGCAAAGAGAAAGCTCAAATAAAATAACAAGTAATTCACATTATAGGCTAATTAACTCTGTGCACTATGTTAGGGTGACGACTAGGACGAGCCTGTTCTGAAGACTCCCGTTAATTTTGAATGCATGGGAAGAGCACCAGGGGCCTCATTTATAAAACTTTGTGGTGAATTTGCGTCAGAAGTGGCGTACGGACGAAATATAGGACGTGCGTACGGAAAGAAATATTCAGATTTATAAAATCGTGCGCACGCACGTCCTACGCACGTTTCCCTTTATAAATCACAATCAATTCTAAATGTGGCGCAACTTTTGCGGCAGCATGTCACGCCTATAATTGACCATAAATAGTCAGTGAAACGCCCTGAAATTAATATTCATTGAGAAATCATGGCAAACATAGGGCCCTATGGTTTCCGCGAATCGCGGAATCTATCACTAAAAACGGAATTTACTTATAACACGGAATCTCGCGGAATTTGCATATTTTCAAGCAATCTATATATATTGTTTCTATAATCCAAATATATTCCAGTAATATTAACAACTGTTATTGAGTTTGTCCTAATACAAAAGGCAGCAAACATGGAAGTTAATTTGCGCTCTATATATATAGGCTATATGCTGTGTGTTTCTCTACCGAATTTGGCCAGCATGCGCTCTGTCATATAGTTCAAACGTTGTAATCTGCTTGATAACTGACAGCTATTAACAACGGTATTCACTCCATTATACATTTTCCAATCAAACAACACTTGTTTTTCTCCATTCAATCACTTATCCAAATGCATATAACTAGGTATAGGCTACTATGTTCCTTCGCCTGAAGCAATTCTCTGACGGTCTTGCTAATCAGGCAGCTCGCACTCAGGGAGCGCAAGGTCGAAAAAGCGGGACTGCTGCTGAATGTTATGGCTTTGTCCACACGATTGCGCCTGATAGCTACATCTTCTTAAAATAACGTTTATAAATATTTTTGTTTGTTGTTGTTCCACTTTTCTTCCATATCTTAGGAAATCTTTGTCTACTCTTTTATTTTTTAATGTGGGTAGATTCATATGTAAGAAGAAATAATGTCTAATATTTCGTGAAATAGCCTTCTGCCTAAAAAAATTGAAAGGAATTGGCCAAAAAACAACACAGATTTCATAGTGCCCTACAAACAGAGAGAGGAAAAAAAAAAAACTTCACTCAATGTGAAGTAGAAAATATTGTTGGCGAGGTGGAAAAGAAGAGGAAAATGTTGTTTGAAGGGCACAGTATGCCTATTACCAATGGCGAAAAGGCGTTGGAGTGGCAAAAGGTTGCAGACGCTGTAAGAAAGTCGGACCGTGGTCAAATATCAGTCGATGTCAAAGCGTCTAGCGCTTCATCGCAAAAGTGTGTCTGTCACGGGTGGGGGGAAATTGGTTACATTACAGCAACATGTCTGCATCACAAATTATTTGGACATTGATCGAATTAAAATGCTTTTGATTAATGAAAGCATTTACATTCTCATTTGGTGCCCTTATTATGGCAACATGAGTGCAGTCAATAGCACCGATTACATTTGGGAAACCGGACATAGCTGCAAATTGCACTTTTTGTTTGCCTGTTCACCCGCAGTGTAAGGAAACATTATGTAATCATGCAACACACCAATTACACCTATTAAACCATCTGGCATAACCCGGCTAAGGGTTGGCTGTGAAATCCCAAACCTGTCAGCCAATTCCCTCTGGAAAGTGCCAGTCGCCAGAAATCTAAAGTGTTGTAAGGACTTGAAGTGGGACTGGCACGGCGTGGTTTCTCTGACTGCTCCTTTGTAACTCTGGGCCCAATAGAGCACAGAGGTCCAACAGGACGCCCCGAGGAAATCGGAACCGGCTCATAAGCCACTCGTCCTCGTTTGCCAGCAAGTCTTCTTGCTGTCTGAAAATGCGTTCCCTCGAATCCTTCCATTGGGTTGGCATCATGGCTTTTTATGACCATGCAGGTGATTGATCTGATCAGCTACAGATGTCGGTATTCATGTAATTGTAAATGGGATTATGCGCAAATGGAATTAATTGGAGCTTTCAAAATGGTTAAGACATCCGTCAAGATGGAACAATTGATGGATGGAAATGAAACGGACTAATGGCATAAACATGAACACTATGATTCCGTAGCTGATGACATTTAACACAACTTTCCCCAGTGGACAATGAAGACATCTATCTAATCTAATGTATGTCTGCTCCGCCAGACGGACGCATCGATAAGGATATGTTTTAAACATTATTTTGTTTACCGTATTATTTATGAGGATGAATTACATAACATGCCAATATAATTACAGAACATGTTTGCATGTTCTTTTTGCAAATATGTCTTCGTTTGCATTTCAGTTGGCTACAATCTTGTTTTATTTCATTTGTATTCCACCACAGGCTGTTGATTGTAAGAATGGCTTTGTGAAATGTTCATATTATTAATGAGAGGCAGTATTTCGATTTCGTTTAGCTACACAACGGTCTGCAGTTTCAGACAGCTTCACGTGTTTCACACATCTGCCGGCGGTGTCGCCATTTCTCATTTCACTTGTTTTTGTGCGTACGCATGGGTCAGAGTTTCCATGAAGGACTGCACATTTTCCCGTCAAGTTCGCTTTTTATAACACAAAATTATTGCGTAGAGAGTGGCATACGCATTCTTTTGTGCGTACGCAACGTTTATAAATGAGGCCCCTGGTCAGGGGGTGGAGATGCAGGTATCTGGACAGGAGGCGGAGCAGCAGAGGATGGATGGTCGACGTGCACCAAAGATGGGGCAGGGCTGCAGATACTGGAGGACGTGCTACAGGCACCGGCGATGTGTGCGGAGCTGCAGCCACCTTTACTGGACAAATAACAGCAGCAGGTGGCAGAATCTCTTCTGAGGCTACAGGGTAGACGACAGCAGGTTGGGGCGGAGCCTCTTCAATGGCTGCTGGAGAGGAAACAGCAGCAGGGGGCGGAGCCTCTTCCAAGGCTGCTGTGGAGATGAGAGCAGCAAGGAGTGAAGTCTCTTTAATGGCTGCTGGAGGGTAATCAGCAGCAGGGGGTGGAGCCTCATCCAATACGGCTGTAGGGATGACAGCAGCAGGGGGCGGAGCCTCTTCAAAGGCTGCTATGGCGATGACAGAAACCAGGGCGGAGCCTTTTCAATGGCGGCTGTAGGGAAAACAGCAGCAGGGGCAGAGCCTCTTCCAAGGCTGCTGTGGAGATGACAGCAGCATGGGGCAGAGTTCCTGCATCTGTGTGGTATTTCTTCTGGAGACACATAGCTTTAGAACGTTGTTCTTGAGAGGTGATTGTATGCATGTTGCTCTGAAATCCAAAACTTTGCTCAAGATCTTTGTATGATTTGTAGTGCCGATCAAGATCATCAATAAAATCTCTCAATGAGCCCACCAGAGCAACAGAATTAGACAGGTCAAGACCAACTATTTGAAGTTGTTTGCTTGTTTTTTGAACACGCTGTAGCACTGTGTTCCACACATTGCACAAGATGGCAACTTCAAGCTTCTCCATCTGCCTAGAGTGAGATGTGGCCTCATTGCGAGTGGTCAGGTTTTGATGATCATCTTCTGCTCTTGTTTGAAGGGACAGAAACATGTTGTCATAGTTTAGACAAAGGGTGCTGGTTGCTTGTGCATGCACACTCCACCTTGTGTTTGACAAGGATTTCAGAGTTTCAACACGGCCCTCCTCATTTTCTTCTAGGTTGGATGTAACGATCTGCCACCTCCAGGTGGATTTTGAGGAGAAGTTAAAAAGAGACTGTACAAATGAGATAAACAGCATCATCAGCCTCAAGACAACAGTTCACAGCATTTACCCCAACTAGGTTTAGAGTATGTGCCGCACAGGGAACCCATTCAGCTAACGGGTTGACTTCACATGCAAGATTGCACACCTTTATAAGCACCAGCCATATTACTGGCATTGTCAAAGCACTGTCCACGGCAGTTCTCTATGTTTATCTTAATCTCCGTCAGAACTGAAATAACTGAATTGAACAGTGACTCACCAGTGTGACTACTTATAGATAGAAACTTATGGGTAGAAAAAAACGCTCCTCTGTGCTTCCTTCTTCAGATACATATCGCACAATAAAAGTGAGCTGGTCTTAATTTTAAAATGTCTGGGCTGGAGTCAACGATTATCTAAAAATATTTGTCCGTCCTGATTTTATCCAGGATTACAGAGAGCAGCTTGTCACCCATCAAATTAATTAACTCCTCACACACAGTAGATGAAAGATATTAAGAAGTCCCCTTGCCTGCATTGCCAAATCGTACAATATGCTCTCTAAGAAATCGATCAAATTGACTGATTAGTTCAAGTAGTTTCCATTCTGGGGTGATTCAAATTGTTGGTTGTCTTCTCTGAAAACAAGTCCTCGCTCAGATATAAATAGCATAACGGCAACTACTCTTTTAAGAACCTCTGACCAGTACTGGCATTTTGTTTCGTACTGCCCTTTCAATCCACTGTCAATTTTACCCTGCTCTGCAGTTCTTGAAATCCACACAAGCATGCATTTGCGATGCGACTCCCTCATGCTCAACAATATGTTCATTTGCATGCTTCCAATCATTAAAGCCATCAGCACTTCGAAATTTTGAATGAGCATTCTTGTCATTTACACCAAACAGCCGGCACACAATACAATGCAAGTAATTCGTTTTTTTTATGTTTTAGTCTAGCATTTGTCAGGTTTGACAATATAACCTAGGTAGAAACAATAATAATGGACAGAAGTAATTCAGAAATAATAACACTGACACAGTGTTTCAAATTGTTTGTACAAAGGGAGAACGATTGACTGCTGGCTTGAGGGCCCTCAGCAAAACCTTTCTTAAAAGGCTGTCTCCCAGAGTACAGTTTTAGTACATGTACATGGGTGTGGTCACAATGTATAAGAAAACTCATTTGTGCTGTGTGCTAATCTTCCCAGCAACAGTGAAAGACATGCTGCTTGTGTGAGTGTGTGTGTGTGTGTGTGTGTGTGTGAGCACAGTTGAGTATATGTGTCTCTTTCAGATAAGAGAAGAATGCTGTCTTGTGTGAGAAGAAAAAAAGACATTCGGTTATACATTGTTTTCACATGATAATAAACATATTTACAATGTTAATAGGAATATTCCTAATATCATGGCAACCTGTCTTTCTGTAAATACCTTTTTCATGTATTCAGCTAATGTGGTTTCCCCTCTTCCCCTTTCTCTGTCTGCTGAGAATAGCGGTAGTCTAAAAGCTTGCCCGTAAACAATTTCAAAGGGTGTTAAACCATTATTAGTAGGTGCTATTCTCATGTAAAGTTTCACCAGATCAAGACATGCAGGCCATGGTTTCTTAGTTTCCTCCATGCATTTTTTCAGTCTGGACTTTACCGTCCCGTACGTGCGTTCGACCAATCCTGCACTTTGAGGATGATATGCACAGTGTGTTTTAGATCAGTAGCTAGGTGTTCTGCCATCTTCTTTACTATACTATTAACAAAATGTGCTCCATTGTCACTGTATATGCACCAAGGAATACCATGGTATGGGAATATAGTCTTGCATATGGGTTTTGTTACTGTGATGGCGTCAGCATTTTTGGAGGGTACTATTTCAACCCATCTAGAGAAAGCATCTACTAACACTAGACAGTATTTGCATGGGCCACTACGATTTAACTCCATGAAATCCATATGTATTGTTTCAAACGGATAGGATGGTGATGGAAACCTGCATCGCTTAGGTCTTAGATTCTCTTGGGGATTGTGTCGGATGCATATGACATATTATCTACAAAAAGTTTTTGTATAGGAATTAAATCCATACATCGTAAAACATCTAATAATTAAGTCTACCATCCCTCCTGTTGAGACATTGCCACGCCCATTGGCTCAAATTTACAGCTATTTTGTATCGACTTTTGGGTAATTCCTGATTTAGCTCCGAGGTGGTTGCGCATTCTTGCCTGTCTTTTAGTATCTCATGGTTTATGACCTCATGAGTGCTGGCTGCAACATACTGATCTCACAGTCTGTATACCCCCGTTGTTGCGATTTTAGCACATTCACATATAACTATTTTGGCAGGTAATAATACAGCTGTCAAGAGTTGTTTTAGTAATTCAGCATGTGTTACTGACTTGCCTGTTGATGTGATAATTTCCCTTCAGTGCCATTGGGCTGCGAAGAAAAAAATATATATACTATAGCATATCCAGAGAGGTTCCTCCCTGTTTCATCTTTTGAACAGGATCCATCTACAAACCAGGTTAGGCCTTGCTGTAGGGGTGTATCAATTAAATCCTCTTTAGGTAGGTATAGTTTTTCAGTTTGCACAATGCAGTTATGTGGTACTCCATCCTCCTCTGTAGGTAGGAATGTAGCTGGATTTAGCACAGTACATCGCATGGGGGTAGTGCACTAGGTACTACGTCTAGTCTTTTTGAGTAGAACACAATGGGTATGGGTTTCAAGTGTCCCCCATGTCTTTGTAGCAGTACTGAAGTCATAAATCCCCCTTTGCAGTCCACCGTCTGTGTGAAATGTTTCCTATAGTCTGGCAAAGACGACACTGTAGAGGATTGTAAATCCTGTTTTAGATTTATAAATGTATCCTCTCCTTTTTTGGTCCAAATTATTTTGTCGTTCATAGCCATTGGCTTGATGTATATTAAATCTTGCAATGGTTGTACCTTTTGTGAATATGACGGTACCCATGCTCGGCAGTAGTTGCACAGGCCTAAAAATGTCATAATTTGTCTCTTAGTGTTTGGTTTTGGTGCCTGTGCTATGGCCACTTTTGGGGCCAAAATAATATCCTCCTAAAAGTTTCACAGCTATAGCTGTACTCCCACTCATCATCATCAATGGGTTTGTAATCGGAGGCCCTTTTTGCTCGGGCCCCAAACTGTCCTAAATCTTTCCACCCTTCCCCTTTGGGTTTGGCTAGTGAGATGTGAGCTGTCCAGCTCATCATGTATAAGTGTTTTGCCTGAGGTGGTAGGTCTACACATGCTACAGCTTTGTTTCATCTGTCTGTATATAGATAGGATATAGTCACACTGGTGTCTCCTAAATTGAAGAATTTGTCTACATATTTGTCGTCGGTGGAATGTAGCAAATTCATGGTTACATTTAACTTATTTTGTGTCATGACATCTTCCATGTCACTTAACGTATCCTCCGCCATCCCCACTAAATTTTGTGCTTTAATTTGTGTTTCGGCGGGTGTCAGTTCTAGGGAACACCAGAGTAGGTGTCCTTCTTGTGCCATGAAAATGCCACCAGTGGTCTGATCGACATGTACTGCTCTCATGCCATTGTCTACTGGTACCACCCCTATGCCCAGTTTCTCCATCAGGTCCCTTCCTAACAAGTTGACAGGGCACTCGGTGCAATCACTACTGGTGCCTTTATCATAGTGTTAGTTTCTGGGTCTTGAATATGTACTGGTTTAGAGGTTTGGTTACACGTTATACACCCATTGGCTAATTTTATAAATACACATCCATTAGATGCTTGTAGCCTGGGGACTTTGCAATATAGTACAGTTCTACACGCTCCAGTATTGCATAAGAATGTAATTATTCCTATCACATTCCTAACCAAATCTTTTTGTTTCATAGTGATGCCAAATTCTCTGTGCTTGCTGCACCCACCAGACATCATGTTGATTCCTGTGAGTATGACATAGTTTAAAGCACTGACTTATTGTCAAGTGGTGACTTATTAAACTGAAGTTAATGGTGTCAGGTTGAAGGCCCATCCACAGTTGATGAGGATGAGGAGAGGGATGCAGTGCTTTGTACAGTCTGAAGATTTCCCCTCTCTGATAACAGGGCTGTATTTGAATATTTTTCCATGTTCCAAAAATACATTTGGAAGCGGCAACCCATACTGGAGAGACCAGATCGACAATTATCTACCAAGGAAGTACACTAGACAAGTTGTTTTACGTTGATTACTTGATATATTGAGCAAATTTTGTTTGGGTCGACTAGTCAAGACTTTTTTGCCAAGATGGCGCCTGTAAAGCGTACAGTCTTTTAAACTATATGTGTTATAAACTGTACACTTACAATGTTCTCAGTGCTTCGGCTTGCATGTAGTGACCCTTGTTATGTAAGTGTGGAGCTATTTGGAGTGTTAAGAAATTGCAATTTATTTTGACTTCAATTATGCCCTCACAGCTAGCGTTGTAAGGTAATTATCAGTTCAAAATAAAACTGGCAGTATCAATAAGCATGTCAACATATATACGTTCTGTGTATTTCAAGAAGGCTATCCGGGAACTATGTGGATGCGTTTATGTTGTGACAAGTGAGTCCCTGAAGTTTGTTGCTAAAATGTATACGTTATATATGAATCTATCTAGCCATCAGTGTATCGTACCACTGTAAGAGTACGTAGGCTATATAGGTATATTTCCGTGTGCACTCGCTTCACGATGTACCCTGCAAAAACAGCACCATGTCTGTGTTTCCCGGATTATCCACAATAAATATGAATGAGTATTATCTTCAACGATCTGTCTTCGGGTCTCCCTTTCTCCAAACCACGCAACACTGTGACAGACACTAAGGGCCCTACTTTGACGATCTGAAACGCAAGTAACAAACGCGAAACGCAAGTGACATTGTGGGAGGGTCCTGGGCGCTGTTGCTATTTTACCGGCAAGATAAATGACTCCTGCGCCCGACGCAAATCTAAAATGGGTAGGTCTGAAATAGCTTCATTAGTCATAGGTGTGGTTTGGGCGTAACGTGCAATAAACCAATCAGAGCGTCATCTCACATTCCCTTTAAGAGCAGACAGGCTTGTTCCATGGCGGATTGCTATTATAACGGCTTGGTTTGATTGCTATTGATTTTTCTGTTTACAAAATGTAAATATAGAAATGTCACAAGACAGCCTACTTTCCGATGTTTTGGACTCACTCTCACTAAATCACGAGGGTATGAATGCATGGTAATATTTTTGCAATGTAGTCTAACGTTAGACCGAGATTACTCAAATAAGCTTTCGTCTCCCGTTATGCATTTCTGGGCATTTGGGTTAAGTTGCAACGGCACATGCATTTCAACATCTCGTCTCCTGAAGTCCTCTAATATTTCCTAATTAATGTCATCAACACATTCATGGAAATGTTGCGTAAAACACGACAAGCCACAAAGAATGCTGCGACTTTAGTAGTATACCTGTTCTATGCAAACACCTGACGCGCATTTTCAGTGTGCCAAATGTTCGTTTAATTAGGCTACACTGCGTGTTTGTGTGTATTTTCAATTAAACAGCATTTTGCGCACTTACTGGCATCATAAATTGTGTCATCATTAACCATGTCTTTAACGGATAGCCGTTGTCCCCTTCACAGTCACCCATCCGAGGGGGAATTCCTCATGGCAAAGTTGCCATAAATGAGTCGTAATTCACAAAGACATGGGTGATTTTACTATTAGCATTGCATATGTTGATTGAATGGGTTTCCTTGAGGTTGATGTATATCAGTGCAAAATATTTATTCTGAATAATTTCAATAAATGTGTTCACTATGTATAGATGTATACCTATTTTTTCACATTTTCGGACACCACAATGACTTCCCTCGTGTGGTAATATTTTTCCTTTTATTTACGTATTGCAATAATAAAGAACTGCTTCTTTGTGTAGATGAGAGGAGCAAAGTGTATGCGCGTTGTGCACATGCTACATTATGGTTAAGCATGCACCCTTAAAATAGCATTTGAATAACACGCCACTGACTTCTAACCAGGTTTTTCCTGGTCAGTGGTGAAATTGTTTTCGGGAACTGCAAGATAGCACCAGGGAACGTTTGCGCCGGAACACACCTCTTCTTTTCGCCGAACCGCCCAATGAACCCAAATTCATTCCCTAATTTACTGACGCACGTCTGTGGAGGGAAAAGTCCCATTTGCGTCAGGTGCAAGATAGGAATGATACATGCGTTTGTGTAAAAAGACAATTGCGCTGGGTGTAAGATAGAGCCCTAAGTCTTTTTAAATCTCATTTAAACACTTTTTTTTAGGTTAGCTTTTACTTGATTTTTTTCCTTGTGTTTATTATGTTTTACATTTGTTTGTTCTATTATGTAAAGCACCATGAGAAGCTACTATAAAGACGCTATGTAACAATAAAGTTATTATTATTAAGTTATTATTAGAAAGAAGAAATGATCAATAGAATAGACGATACAGAGACAGAAGTTAGCACCAGATAAGCGATGAGAGTTAAATCTCCAGCAGAGGGATATATTATTTCAAGTGCTAGGAGGCCATGGTCATATATTACAATGGGGACATATTCAGAAGTGGTCACATTTGGGATCAACAGATGATAGACAAAGAAATAATGAATATGAGAAAAAGAGTGATATACATGTGGGAAGAAAGACCCTCAATTCTCAAGTCATAAAATCTGAAAATTATTTAGACATATGCTAGGTTGAGACATCCAGGTTTGGATAAATAATACAACTCAGATCTCCAGCAAGTATCAAACAATGAATATTTTGCGTGGGATTTTTCACAGAAACCTATTGTCAAAATTCACATCAAAGTTAGGAGCGTAGATATTAGCCAACACTACAGGGGTTTGCCAGATGGTGCCAGATATAGTTAGATACCTCCCATTGCAGTCAGACATGAGATTGGTAGCTGAGAAGTACATTGCTCAAAAAAATAAAGGGAACAATAAGATAACACATCCTAGATCTGAATGAATGAACTAATTGTATGAAATACGTTTGCCTTTACATAGTTGAATGTACAACAAAATCACACAAAAACTATCAATGGAAATCAAATTTATAAACCCATGGAGGTCTGGATATTACACTCAAAATCAAAGTGGAAAACCACACTACAGGCTGATCCAACTTTGATGTAATGTCCTTAACAAGTCAAAATGAGGCTCAGTGGTGTGTGTGGCCTCCACGTGCCCGTATGACCTCCCTACAACGCCTGGGCATGCTCTTGATGAGGTGGCGGATGGTCTCCTGAGGGATGTCATCCCAAACCTGGACTAAAGCATCCGCCAACTCCTGGACAGTCTGTGGTGCAACGTGGCGTTGGTGGATGGATCGAGATGTGCTCAATCAGATTCAGGTCTGGTGAACGGGCGGGCCAGTCCATAGCATCAATGCCTTCCTCTTGCAGGAACTGCTGACACACTCCAGCCACATGAGTTCTAGCATTGTCTTGCATTAGGAGGAACCCAGGGCCAACCGCACCAGCATATGGTCTCACAAGGGGTCTGAGGGTCTCATCTCATCTCGGTACCTTATGGCAGTCAGGCTACCTCTGATGAACACATGGAGGGCTGTGCGGCCCCCCAAAGAAATGCCAGGGTGTCTTGCTATTTGCCTATAATTTCAACCTGTTGTCTGTTCCATTTGGCCAACAGCATGTGAAATTGATCGTCAATCACTGTTGCTTCCTGAGTGGACAGTGTTTATTTATTTTTATTTAATCTTTATTTAACCAGGTAAGTTGACTAAGAACAATTTCTTATTTACAGCAACGACCTGGGAGCAATTAGGGTAAAGTGTCTTGCCCAAGGACACAACGGCATTTGGCTCAGTCGGGAATCGAACTGGCAACCTTCTGACTACAAGTCTGACTCCCTACCCATCTGCGCCCCAGTGTGATTTCACAGAGGTGTGATTGACTTGGAGTTACACTGTGTTGTTTAAGTGTTCCCTTTATTCTTTTACAGTGATATATATATATATATATACATATATATATCACTGTAAAAGAATAAAGGGAACACTTAAACAACACAGTGTAACTCCAAGTATATATATACAGGTCCTTCTCAAGAAATTTGCATATTGTTATAAAGTTCATTATTTTCCATAATGTAATGATAAAAATTTAACTTTCATATATTTTAGATTCATTGCACACCAACTGAAATATTTCAGGTCATTTATTGTTTTAATACTGATGATTTTGGCATACAGCTCATGAAAACCCAAAATTCCTATCTCAAAGAATTAGCACATCATGAAAAGGGTCTCTAAACGAGCTATTAACCTAATCATCTGAATCAACTAATTAACTCTAAACACCTGC
>JACXGM010018047.1:0-19325 GCA_016801145.1 Umbra pygmaea | reverse complement strand
GATTCATGACATCATTACAGTACACCACCTGTCACATGACATAATTATAGTATACCACCTGTCACATGATATCATTACAATATACCACCTGATTCATGACATCATTACAGTACACCACCTGTCACATGACATAATTATAGTATACCACCTGTCACATGATATCATTACAATATACCACCTGATTCATGACATCATTACAAGCCACCTGTCACATGACATAATTATAGTATACCACCTGTCACATGATATCATTACAATATGATGCTGTTAAATGGGAAACAAATATCAAATTTCCTATTTGCTCATGTAACGTAAATCGACGAACTAAGAGGCCAGGTTGAACTTGTGCATTGCGCCATTCAGATTACACCGCGTTGAAATATCCTTTAGTAGCACATTAGGAATGATGACGTTAGGTCCTACTTCGCAGAAGCCTTAAAACAAAGTAGGCTGGCATATCTGTTCAAATTATTGTCACTGAGAAAGGGCATCAGATCTAAGAGGAATCTTCCTGGCATTTCGTCTTCCTCTAGCCATCGGCCTGTTGATTCACCATGCCTGTCTGGCTAATGCACACAAATACAAAGATGGTGCCACCACTGCCCTGGTGTCCTTTGGTTACATGAAAGCGTCTATATTGTGAGGGGGACTAAGACAAACCCTTGATTGTTCTGATCAGGGGGCAAAATGGAAGTGTAGCAGCCCGTCAGGGTGAAAACAATGCCAAGCCACACAGATCAGCATGCAGGAAACTTTTGGGACCAGACTTTAACCAGCCTGAGATGACTGGACTAGTCTCTTGCCGTTCTGTTATAATGACTGTGAGTTGATTTGTCTCATGGTCTGAGGTGTGTTACAGGTTGTGAGTTGGTTTGTCTCATGGTCGGAGGTGTGTTATGCCGGGCATACACCAAAGGATTTTCACAGTCCCAGACTAAAGACCGGCAGTCTTTAGGAGTCTTACTGGAGTCTCGGCGCGCTCCCGTCATCTCGATTGTTAAATGTGAGGTGATAATCTGCAGTCGGCGACCCGATTTATGCCAGTCTTCTTTTCACATGTTTGATATTATGGCAAGTCCTAGCGTAATCATAGTGACATAAAACAATCACCAACCAATAAAATGGTTCTCAGAAAACCGGAAACAGGAAGCCATCAGTCACAACAAAGAAACATGTTGACGGACGTGGAAACACAACAAGCGCCAAGTAGCTGAAAATGGACCGTGGATAAAGAGGAGCGCCGTGCCCATATCCTCTTACGCTTTCTTTTCTTCTTTCTTTCACTGCAAATGACTGCAATGGTAAAACCACAGTAGCTAACTGTAGCTGCTTCTCCTCCATTTTTGTTAAATCACTGCTGAGCATGATGGGAGGAATTTGGTGGGAATAAAAAGCTTAAATAATCTAGTTGTAGTCTTGTAAATAGTGTCACTACAAGATTCAGTGTTTGTAAAATCTTTAGTCTGAGACTAAAAACTGTGAACCCAAGTCTTTAGATGTGAGCTGATCATCTTATAAAGTCTTTTCTAAATCTTTTCAAAGTCTTTAGGTGTACAGAAAGCATTACAGGTTGTGAGTTGGTTTGTGTTTTGATCTGGGGTTTGTTACAGGTTGTGAGTAGGTTTGTCTCATGACCATGACTTTATTAAAGGTTGTGAGTTTGTTTGTGTTGTGGCCGGGGGGTTGTTGTAGGTCATGAGTTGGTTTGTGTTTTGATCTGGGGTTTGTTACAGGTTGTGAGTAGGTTTGTCTCATGACCATGACTTTGTTAAACGTTGTGAGTTTGTTTGTGTTGTGGCCGGGGGGTTGTTACAGGTTGTGAGTAGGTTTGTCTCATGACCATGACTTTATTAAAGGTTGTGAGTTTGTTTGTGTTGTGGCCGGGGGGTTGTTGTAGGTCATGAGTTGGTTTGTTTCATGACCTTGGTTTGTTAAACATTGTGTATTGGTTTGTTAAACATTGTGTATTGGTTTGTTAAACATTGTGTATTGGTTTGTTAAACATTGTGTATTGGTTTGTCTCATAGCAGCTCATTCATATTCCTTATGTATTATACTTACAATTTTAAAGGTATTTTTAAAAGCTGAAAAACCTGAATGATGCAGCTGTAAAACACCTTCAGTCCTGAATCAGGGTTTAAACCCGGCTGGTGGATTACCCCAGGGGTTCATGAAGGGGGTACAGTTAGCCAGCACCGTCAGGGTTTTCAGAGATAGATGCCTTTTACACTACGATAAATACCGATATTCAGCAACATTTTCTGAATCCGCTCGAGCCACCGTCGGGACACGACATAATTGTAGTGTGTAAACTTGCGGGTCTCTCTCGAATTCCACGCGATCTCCGGAGGTAGTGCACGAGAGATCCCACCAGAGGCTTTGCTATTAGCCCAGGAGAAATGTGTATGGTGGGGTAATTCTTTACTGTATGTCAATGGGCTGGGCTGGTTTTTGAGCTCAAGACATCTTGAATGACACTCTCACAATCACGCAATTGTGGTCTGAAGACATGACAGTGTAAAGACAGACAGTACGGAAATCAACTCACTTGGATTTGCCAAATGTTGCTGAAAGCTATCTGTATCTATCAGTATCTCTCGGGAATGTAAAAAAGCACTTAGTAATTGAATATGGTTTGAGGGGTGTACATTTGGCCAGTTCTTGTGGTGTATATGGAACAGTGGATCTAGACAGACTCTCCACCTCCATCCTTAAAGCAACAAATGAGGGAATAACTTTTTGAAGAAGCTACAATGTACTCAGTGCATTGGCAGGCAACCAACAGGTAGAGGTGAAGGCCCCACATCACACGTCTTCATAACATGGTTCCACTACTTTCCCGACAATGAGGCAGTGTTGCAGCGGAAGAGGAGAGAGGAGTTAGTCTACCATAGGAGGAAAGAATTTATATTCCCTGATTTTAGCTCGAGTGTTGCCTTGTAGATTGTAAATGTGGGTAAGAGTAAGAGTAACAGTACTCTGCTTGGTTCACCCTTTTTGGGAGGTTCGCAGTCACAACCTAACTTACCAGGTAAGGGGAGTTCATTACTAAACAATGACCATAACTAGATATTTTTTACTTTTTGTTTTCATTTCAGAGATCACTTGTAAAGTTATGAACTTCTTTTACCTGATCATTCTGATTTTAATGAGGAGCGACCCAAAATGTGTGAACTCAGCTGACCCAGAAATGTACTCTTACTTTACCCACTTTTACTTGAAGAGAGCTAAACATTGAAACATCTACTTCATGAGAAAGTTGTTTTTGTTTGGTTTATATATTTTCACTTTGACCTTTTTTTCATAAATATTTTACACTTTCTTTTCAATCATTCAAACCTTATGTACATTCATCATACATTATACATTCCCACTCTCAAATTTCCTTAAAAACTACATACTAATACAAACCATCCCAATATTTACCCCATCCCATAGTGACATTTTTTTAACATTTTCAAATTTTCATTAAAAACTGTGTCAATCATCTACTGCTGCCCGGGCCTACTAAGAAACATTCTATTAGTTCAGTCTGTGTGGGTTCTCTGTACGCAATGATACTGAAAGGCGTGACGTTTTCTCTTTGCTTTCCCGCACGCCTCCATGTTGAACTTGATGGGAAGAAATCACAGTTCACATGAGGATGCCCAGCGATGGTTCACCCAACTCTTTGGAAATGTGTGAGGATGATGTTATGCTGCTCTTTATTCTTTTTGCCAACTAAGCTAGATCACTAGGTTGGCTGGAACTAAGTGTCCAACCCAAAGACTATTTTATTTTGTGTTGCCAATTTATTTTGTGGGATGTCATGCTGATGACGCCCTTCTCCCCGCTCAGTTTGGCCGGGCGGCCAGCTCTGGTGAGAGTCCTGGTGGTTCCAAACTTCTTCCATTTACGGATGATGGAGGCCACTGTGCTCATTGGGACCTTCAATGCTGCAGACATTCTTCTGTATCCTTCCCCAGATCTGTGCCTCAATAGAATCCTTCCTCTGAGGTCTACAGACAATTCCTTGGACTTAATGGGTTGGTTTGTGCTCTGACATGCACTGTTAACTGTGGGATTTTATATAGACAGGTGTGCGCCTTTCCCAATTATGTCCAATCAACTGAATTTACCACAGGTGGACTCCAATCAGGTTGTGGAAACATCTCAATGATGATCAGTGGAAACAGGGCGCACCTGAGCTCAATGTTGAGTGTCATGGCAAAGGCTGTGAATACTTATGTACATGTGCTTTTTTTGCTTTTAGTTTTTTATAAATTTGCTAAGATTTCAAACACACTTCTTTCACATTGACATTAAAGGGTATTGTTTGGGTGTAATATAACATAACTTATATGAATAAGGCTGTAGCGTATCAAAAAGAAAAAGGTGCTGTAAATACTTTCCGGACGCGCTGTATTTTACCTCCAGAGACTCCTCGATTGGTTCCAAGTAGATGTCTGTCTAGGTTATTTTAATATTTTAGGTTGGCTTTACCTTTTTTAATTTCAGTGTTTTTGTCCTGGTCTGTTTGTGTTTACATTTTTTCGTTTATTTGCTTTATGCTTTTATTGAATGTTGGCTTGGGTGTGGCTGGGGGGATGCTACGTGAGAGTGGGGCAGGTTGGGTTTTGGTGGATGGGGGTTGGGCGTCGTTGTGTCTGGGAGATGTTCTGTTCAGCTGTTCAGGGGTGTATAGGGGGGTGTAGATATAAATATATAGTGTGCATTTTGTGTTTGCGTAATGTTTGCATTATTGAGTGTCAATAAAAATATATTATATTAATAATTATTCACCCATGTGTATCTCCACATCCGCTGGGAGTCGTGATGATTTAGCACCTGGATATATGACGACAATGGGGTAAACATCTGAAATCTATGTCTGCCTGCATCCAGCTTATTGTTGGGTTGTTCCTTCTCACTGTGCCCACACAGCCTGAACTCCTTCTACCATGGATCAGCACCAAGACTTCAACTCCTGTGTAGACGGCCATGGCGACGTCCAGCTGAACTCTGGGGAGACCATGGCTTCAGCTGCGCTGGGCAACATGACCCTGAAGGACCCCCAAGGTCAACAGGAGGTCAAGAAGCCTAACGGGGTTCAAGATGCGCACATTGACATGAAAGGTCAGTGGTGGGGGGGGGTTGAAAATAGTAATAATAACATCAGATACACATTCTTGAAAAAAAGCAGGCATGTCTGTACGTGTGCACTGTATTTAATGTCATACAGACTTCTCTTCTCATTATCTTCTTTGACAGACTGCCTGTGTGTGACAAGTACAGCTATCTTTCAGGAAACAGGATTGTTATATTGAAGCAAATAACCCTAAAATACCAGCAGAGATCAGAGATACTCCTATACTTATGAGACCAATAACTGTAAACAAACTCCTTTTAATGAGCAGCTGCTGAAATGGGCGTAGAAACTAAACTGTAGTTGTCCCATTTTTAAGGACTTTACCAGGTTGTTTCATATGGCATGGCCCTTCTGTTTCAGGTATAAGTGTAGCCCTCAAGTTCCAAAAGCTCTCAAGTTCCAAAAGTCTTCAACCAAACATATAGAGGATGTCCTCTTGGTTGTGAAAATGAAACTTAATAGTATTTGTTTGGATAATAGTTAGATATGCACATAGGCTGGTGAGCACTTGTTTTTTTTTCATATGGTTGAATCAAACTTTAGGACTCTATTTGTGAAATCTGCAGGCTAAAAGGCTTGATGTTTCAAGACACTATCCAATGACTGTCCCTTTTTTTGAAAAATCTGTTGAGGTTGTAAAAGTGTTTGGTGTGTGGCTTGATGGAAACATAGTGTACACACCAGCCACTTCTTTAGGTACACCAGTTCAACTGCTCGACAATGCAAACCTCTAATCCACTAATCATGTAGCAGCAAGTGAATGCATTTAGACATGTAGACATGGTCAAGACAATCTGCTGATGTTTAAACCAAACATCAGAATGGGGAAGAAAGGTTATTAACTGACTTTGAATGTGACATGGTTGTTGGTCCCAGACGGGTTGGTTTGAGCATTTCTGAAAGTGCTCAGATTTTCCCACATAAACATCTTTAGGGTTTACAGTAAACGGCCCGAAAAGGAAAAAATGTACACGGAGCGTCAGTGGTCAGAATAGAATGGCTAGACTGGTTCAAGCTAATCGAAAGGCAATTGTAACTAAAATAATCACTTGTTTCAACCAAGGTAGGCAGAAGAGCATCTATGAACGCACAACATGTCGAACCTTGAAGCAGATAGGCTACAGCAGCAGAAGACCACATAAGGTTTCAGTACTGTCATCTAAAAACAGGAAACTGAGGCTACAATTTGCACAGGCCCACCACAATTAGACAATAGAAGATTGGAAAAACATTGCCTGGGTTGATGAGTCTAATTTTCTGCTGCAACATTTAGACGGTAGGGTTAGAATTTGGCTTAACATGAAAGTATGGATGCATTATGCCTTGTATCAACGGTTCAGGCTGCTGGTGGTGGTGTAGTGGTGTGGGGGATATATTCTTGGCAGACTTTGGGCACCTTAGTACCAAGTGAGCACTGTTAAAATGTCACAGCCTACCTGAGTATTGTTGCTGACCGTCTGTCCCTTTATGTCTGTAGTGTACCCATCTTCTAATGGCTACATCCGGCAGGATAACACGCCATGTCACAAAGCTCACATCATCTCAAACTGGACTCTTGAACATGACGTTGAGTTCACTGTATTCAAATGTCCTCCACAGTCACCAGATCTCAATCCAATCGAGCACCTTTGGGATGTGGTGGAACAGGAGATTCGGATCATGGATGTGCAGCAGACAAATCTAATAATGTCAATATGGACCAAAATGTCTGAGGTTTCCAGCACCTTGTTGAATCTATACCAAAGTATTAAGGCAGTTCTTATGGCATCAGAGCGTCCAACTCGGAACTAGCAAGCTGTACCTAATGAACTGGCCAGTGAGTGTATATAGCTCATATTCTGCTTGACTTCCTTGAGGTTTGATTCTTTTGAATTCTGCGTCTTCTCAAATCATCATTCAAATCAAATTTTCCATTAATGCAGAGTTTAAAAATGTTGATATAAACCATATTAAGCTTTATGTTACAAAACGACCTCAACACGTGCCTTTGTTTTCACAACAGCATGGACAGTTGACATCTCTTCCTGTTTCTGGTTTACAGTTTGGCCTCCTCATCATTTGAGAACACTTGCTTCGGTTTCTGACACACTCTTTTTCATCTTCTCTTTATATTAAATTCTACGGACAAAAGTTTACGTCCTCTCGTGGCTTTTGCCATTTCAATGCATTTTTTTATGAAATCTGTCAGGTTTTCCAGCTGTGCCCCTTTTGTCCCAATAATCCTGCTTCTGTTTAGATCAACTGCCCGTCTTTCCTGTCAGGTCAAACACCAGGTTGTAACACCTTGGAATAGGGTGACTTGTGGATCTTGCATACAGAACTGCCAGCATCTTAACTGTTAGAAATGTGTATTGAGGGGAAATTTCTTCGGAAATTCTTCTTCTTCAATGGGCTGGGCTCAAGACATCTTGAATGACACCCACAAACGCACGATTGCGGTCTGGAGACATGGTAAATGTAAATTCAAACAGAATGGAAATTATTTTGTTTCGGCACGAGCGGAATCTGATCGGTGTGTAAACACAGCCCTAGTTAACCGAAATTACATTAAAAATGGCTCCAGGAAGTCTGGCTTTAAATGGGTTGTGTAAAGGTTATCTATATGTTGCTGATCTTATCTAACAGACCTGATGTTACAGACCTGGGTGAATTACCTTAGGGGATGACGTTCAGGCAGTTCACAATGCTTCGTACAACAGCATCCATGGTTGTAAAACCCTTTCAGCTACTGACACGCATTGTCCCCAGGTCTAAGAACTGACAGTGAGCTTTTATGTAACCAGGATTCATGGTACTTCCTGGAGGATACAAAGGGACAAACACACCAAACCCCTACAGATAGATAGAAGTTCACAGATTCAACAACCTCCTACACACATATAGATGTTCACAGTGTCTGTTTCCTTGGAATTATGGGACACCTCTGGCTTTGCCTTGAAACATACAAGAAAAAGCCAAACTCCATTTTTAATAGTTTTGATCATGGAGCAGGTGCATGGGTTTAGTAGCTGTAGGCCTTTAATGACCATTGACTGAATATGATTTAGCTTTGAACTGTGAACCGCTTAGGTGCTCAACGACCTTCTGTACATCAAGTCATTTCGTTTTCAACGGGCCTTTGATAAGATTACTGTTAGTGGCTTAGAATTTCCTTAACTTACCTGGGCTGGTAATGTTATAAAATGATGCTATGGAGTTTAAAGATTTAAATTTAAAAGAATAAATGTTTGCACATGGAGTTTAATTTCTTTCTCCAGAATCTCCTGCTACCCCATTTTCAAATTGGACAACCCCACAAGGTTTTGTGCTTACAGTTGGAAAATCGCCGTGTTAGGATTTTGTTGTGGTTTATGCTGTCATGGTTTTGTGAGTGTTGCAGACCAGCCCAGTTGAATCATCAGAAAGTTTCATGCTGTCCCCCCGCTTTTTCTTTTCCTCTGCCTCTCTCACTGCAAACTGAACCTGAAACTGAACTGGATCTCTGGACCAGCTACCGGAGGGTCAAAAGCTACAGGTCAAGGTATGACTTCAATACCCATAACACATCTGAAATGTCCCTTTAACTACATGTAGCTATGAGGAAATATGAGACATTCAGGCTTCCACTATTTTCCATAGCCAGTCAAAATTGGCTATATATAAAAACAATGTCAAGACAATAGTTGGAATAAAGCATTCTGGTCTTAATTTCATGATAGGAAAAGTGGTGTTGTTGAAGTCAACATTAAGAAAATAGTTTTTTTAGCCAAAATGATGACTTAGGCTATTAAAGCCAGTGATGACTGCTAACCATCCATTCATTTCTGTCAGATCAAAAAACTCAATTTTCAAACATTCATGTTCATAGCTCCCAGAGAATTCCACGTGACAACAAGCAGTAGAGTTTGGTTTCACCATTGAGCGTAATGTACAGATTACAGTAATGATTTCTACCGCATCTTAACCCAAATGCCCAATCACCACAGTAGAGTATAGGAACTGCAGTATCTGTGTTTGCATTTTAGAAAAGAGGACTCTTTCTTCGTCCATTCTAATCTGATTACTACATACAGTCAAGTCACAATGTATATTGATTGACTGTAATATATTATCTAAAGTGGTTAATGGAATTGGCAGTACAAAAACAGTCTCAGAAACACAAAGTTGATCCTATTTCAAGGACGCCATAATGGATCTTGTGCTCAGTTCTATAGCTAATAAAATATGTTGATATTGGACACATAGAAAACATTTATTTGTGTTATGGTTAATTTGTGCCTTGATCCATGTAAAAACACATAATGTCATGCCTCTAAAAGGATGACTATTGCACTGTAAGCAAGGCTAGCAGCCAGAAGAAATACGCACTGCAGCAAAGCAAGCCCATTTGGAAATTGAACAAAGCCAGAACCAGTAGACCAGACTTGATTCATTGCCATTTCATGCCCCACATGGCTTTTCCACCACAATCCAAGAGAAACACGTTGGAGTGCCGTGTTGAATGAGTCAGTTTGTGAATTGACATGATGCAGCTTTGCCTTGTGGTTAATTGAGCTGATAATCCAGCAACAATCGTTGGCTTAGTGTTTGTACTGTAAGGTGTTTTTATGAATCCATAGCTACTTGCATACTTCACAGCTCATTGTAAAGTATAAGCATTTCTCCTGCTATAAACGTGGAATGACAATGTTTGCAACAGCATTTAATAATGTGGTCAGCAAACCCAGTTTCTCATAAAAACACCTACAGCTCTCAAGGTTTATGTACAACTACGATCTAAATTTTAGTTGATATTTGGTGTTTCATTGTTGTTCTTGTTAATGCCAGCAAAAAAAAGATTCCTTTGGTCCTTGTGTGGTGTTCCTGCTTCTTCAACGGTCGTTTGCTGTCTTACCGTTCGATACGTTCCTTTCCTTTTGTTGAGTGTTGAATGTTGAGTGTGTCTGTCTCGACGGAGAAGGTGAGTGATGCTAATCCCACAGTCCTACTGTGAATCTGTCCCTCTGTCCCCTTAACGCTCGGCTTCCCGGTACCCACCACGCCAGAGGAGCCCAACGCGTCACTCTCGCCCACACCGGGAGGCCTCAGTCCGGCATCCGAGAGCGGTCGCAGTAGCCGATCTGGCTTTGTCGATGGAGGGAGCGAAGACGAGGAGAGGGCCATGTCGGTGAGTCCCCGTGCGTCTCCCTCAGCTCCGGAAGCTCCAGCCGAAATGGAAACGTCCCTGCTGCTCTCCTCTGACCCCCTAGGCTCTGAGCTGAAGAGAAGCCCCTCGGACAAGGTGCCTGAAAGCCACAGTCCGAGCGGGTCTGAGGATGAGAGGGACAGTGGTCGGAACATGGAGAGTCCTTCCTTGGCACACGAGAACAGGAGCAGCCCCGAGAGGCCTCCCAGCCCACTCTTCACAGACAAGGAAGGAAAAAAGGAGCAGGAGGACGAGGAGAAAGAGGAGGCTAGTGATGAGGAAGATGAGGAGGAGGAGAAAATAGAGGTGTCAACTATCCGCCGGAGACCACGCCGTGAGCCCAGCTCCGAAGAGGAAGAGCAGGATAAGGAGAACGGCTGCACCCCTGTCATTCCCGTTGCCCTGACCCCGGAGGAAGCCAAGCAGCGCGTCCTGTCCTTCGACTACACAGAGCCCCAAGGCCAGTCAGCCGCTCAGGACACCCCTGCAGAGTGGCAGAATGGGGCAGATAAAACGCCCCCGGGGAGCCGGAGCCCCGAATCTAACGTGGCTGATCCAGGGTCTCCATTCTCCCCCAGCCCGGCGGCCGACCGGACCCAGGACCAATCTCCCCTCACGGAGCCTCAGCCAGACAGCCACCATGAAGAGGAGGAGCTGACGGAGGAGGAAGTGCAGGGGATGGCCAGTCCTACGCCCCTGACTGATGCGCAACCGGCAGAGGTTGAGCCGCTCAAGGACGAGCCCGTGAAGAATGACCAGCAGGAGACGGATGAGAAATACCTGGAGACCACAGACGAGGAAGCCATCGCGAAGGTGATGGCAGCTCAGGTGGCGACAGACGAGGAAGCCATCAAAGCCGTGCTGGCCACTCAGGCGGTGGCAAACCACGGTCTTGTCGAAGCCAAACCAGAGGAATGTAAGCCTAAGCTGAAGCCTGCTGGTGGTCCCAAAGAGGGGGGCCAGGGAGGTGCTGCTACAGCAGCCAAAGGCCCAGTCAGGAAAGAAAAGAAAGTGGCCGCCACAGCTGCCACGCCTCCCCCCAAGACGACCGCTGTTAAAACTCAGAAAGCGCCCCCAAAAGATGCTGCCTCCCCGGGCAGAAAAGCAAATGCTTCAGGGGCCGTGCTGAAAGGTCTGTTTTCCATTCTAGTTCAGTCTCCTCTATCTACCCCTCCGCCACCCCGCCCCCGCTATCTTTTCTTTCACAGATCTGTTTTCTTTCTTACTAGTGCGACACACCAAAGCAGCACCCTTTCTGAGAAACGTGCACAGAACCCAAAAGCGTGAACGTGTTCGGTTGATGAAACGGACTGCTTGTAGTCACCAGCACCGCCGCCGGTTTCCTGTCCTGTGTCACCTGTTTCTGCTCTTTGTGTTTTGTGTCTGTATTTATCCCCCCGTGTTCGTTACTTACACCTTGTGCCTATTTCTTTTTGCTGGCAATGTTTATTCACTGGTCAGCCCCTTCTTGGCATGTCACTTGCATGTTTGTTGGATGTTTGCAACCTCACATCATCGTGACTGTGTTAACGGATCAACCTGTCCTTCCGCCTTTGTCTTCTGAAACAAAAACGTGAACACACACGTGCATGCACGCACATACACTTTTGAAACTGTTTTCTAACTGTCCTATTACCATAAGAGGGTAAGTAAGCGCAGTGTGTCAGGTTTAATGAGGTGTACACTAAACACTAAAGTATGTTACACTAAAGTATGACCCTTCAGTACCTCGCAGTGTGTTTCACTCAAATATGTTCCCTGCAGTACCTCACATTGTGTTCCACTAAATGTGTTCTCTGCAGCACTTCTCAGAGCATTTTACCACTACCAATCAATACAGGTATCTCTATGTCACATTATGCTAATCATCTAAAAGAGGTCTTTATTCTGAATTATCAATACCCATTAAAATATACCTGATAAGCACCTGCAAGACAAATTATATAAATACACTAAATAATATGATAATAAATTGATTGTCTTTTCAAAGGGTACATTTTAATTAAAATAGTTTTATAAATGACTCCTGGACTCCCAAGAGTCTAAATAATAAAATCAGTTAAATTGATTTGCCTGGGAATCATCTCCCTTAGTAATACAGCATGAATAAAGGGGTTGTTCGTCTCCAGGATACGTCAGATAACTGCCTGCCCACAGTGACCCGATGTCCTGCTTATCCAATCAGATAACTGCCTGCCCACAGTGACCCGATGTCCTGCATATCCAATCAGATAACTGCCTGCCCACAGTGACCCAATGTCCTGCATATCCAATCAGATGCTGGCCTGCAGATCAATAGAGGGGGATTTCTAATCAGCTATCTGTAATAACTATAGTACAGATAGTTAGCCGTGTTGGACTTGCTGTAAAAGTGTTGTTAACGGTAGAATACATAGGAACTGAATACACATAATACACTCAAAGTTGACATGTGATAGCATATACACTAATAGGAAACCAGCTGTGATTTGAAAGTGTAGAGGCACAGTTTCAGTACAGTGTGTGTAGATGCAGGTAGATGTATGGTGGTGATGAGATGATGGAAATATGACCAAGTCCTTCTCTTGTTCTACAGTCAAAGCTGGTGCTGGAGCCGGCAAAGATGCATCTGACAAAAAGGTAGGTTTATAACAGCAAGTAGAGGAGGACTTTGGTCTGAACTTTAATATGACTGTTAGATACATTGATGTTTACAAGGTCTCAATACTTCAAAATAAAATTACAAAAAAGGTTTGCTGGAATTCCGCATTAATCAAACCCTGTTATTTTCACCTCGAAGCCCTAAAGTCAAAAGGAACACATTTACAAAGCAAGTCACCAATCACACATTACGTTGATTTTATAGTATATTCTTTCTATTTCACTTGAATGTTTTATTTGATTTATTTTCGTTAAGTTCGTCATTATTTGCTTTCACTTTTGTCTTTCGCTTTGTGTTTCATAACATCTTTTGACCACCTTTGATACAAGACCCCCAAAGCCGACACACCTACCAAAGCAGCCACTCCTAAACGACCGTCTTCGGTCCAAACCTCGGCAGACAAACCGCCTTGGTCCTCGTCCTCTGCCCCCGTCTGCAATACTAGCAGGCCCAGCTCAATATTTAAGCCCATTCCAGGAGCCAGAGAACCCAGGCCACAGGTAAGTAACATCAACGGACAGGCCTCAACTTTGACCATCCATGGCCTAGGCCACGCTCAGAAAACTTTTATGGTGCTTGTCGAACTTATGCAATTCTTCTTCTAAATCCCCCCTCACGAATGTCTCCAAATTGCCCCGTTCCACCACAAAATTAGTAAATGTTGTTTCAACACTTGATCGTAGCCTGATCTAGTCTTCCCCTTCTCAAAGTAACCATGCTGTTTGGTTTTCAGCCTGGAGATGGGAAGACCCCTGGTGCTAAGACATCCGCCAGCGCTAAGACAGCCGGTGCAAAACCTCAGGGTTCTGGGTCCAAGGCGCAGGCAAAGCCCACTGCTGGAGGTCAGTTTGTTGGTACTGCAGGATGCCTTCATAATATGCTAAACACTTTCAAGTATTCCTTTCAATAAACTCTTACAGCGGAACCCTCCTAAAAGTGATCCCAAATGCAGTCCATCACCAACACAATCTCGTTTTCAAAATCCCATTGTTTATTTGAACCATAGAAATAGAATGGATAGAAAGGCCATTGAACTGCTTGGCGTGTTCATTCAATTAGTACACAACAAAATGGCGATTGTTGTTAGTTGTCATGGTGACAACACGCGAATGGGTTCAATGCGGAAGTAGACTGCTAGATCTTTGCAATGGAATGGTACATGTAAAAATGGCTGCCACTCTGACCATTCTGCTACATTGATTTGAATTGGAATGTCTTTTCTATCTATTCCTTTTCTATGATTTTAACACAGTGACTTTGAGGTGGAGAGAAAACATTTGTCTTGACAGAGCAGTGGCCTATAACAGGGATTCATTTCTGGTTCTTTGATTTATGACTCACAGCTGTTTTGAGGATAAAAACCTCCAGACACTTAGACAGGTAAAATGTAGCCAGAGAGAATCAGAGTGGATATTATCACCATCCATATTCACATTGAAAAATGGATCGCGTATAACAGCAGTTTGAGAACTACATTAACCCCGTATAACCTGTTGCGCCTTTAGAACTATATAAACCTCTGTGCTTGAGCTGACTAAAGGCTTCTGTGTTGGATGAGCAGTGTGAAAAGAAACGGCAGCTCAGCGACATGTGGTTGGATGAACCATGTGAGCGCCCCTTACCATCCCACATATCTGTCCAAGGAGTTGCGGAGCTGCTGACAAGGCAGGGACAGTAGGAATTAGACAAAACCAATTGGGAGGGGAGACAAAAAAGGGGTAAAAATTAAGTTGCAGCTTGTGATCTACACTAATCCCCTCTAACCATTTGCACCTTTAGAACTACATTAACCTCCTCTGGGGGTCCGCTTGGCGTAGTGGGTTAAGTCGCTGCATTGCACGACAGTCTACGCCCAGGATTTGGGTTGGATAAATCAGATTGTCTATCCTGTCACATCGCTCTCCAGCAACTCCTATTGTCCAGATCGGCCAGCTGTGGGATCAATCGCGGAAGTATAGTTGGTGAACGTACTCATCCTGTGCCTGATCCGACTAAAGGCTTTCGTGTTGGATGAACAGTGTGAAAAGAATCGGCGGTAAGGGCAACACGTAGTTGAATGAACCATGTGTGTGTCCTTCGCCATCCCACAAATCTGTGCAGGGAGTTTCGGAGCTGCTGACAAGGCAGGGTTAGTGGTAATTGAGAGGGCACAAAAATGGGGACAAAATCACAAAAAAACTGTTGCAGTTTGAAAAGGAAATGTACGTTCCCAGCATGTTGGATGGTAAACTGCTATTTCTGTGCTCTATGGAATGGTATGAACCATTTGTTTACAATGTCACGGAGCATTTCGGCATTCACTACTGGCTGACTAAAACATCACTGGCACAGGTTTGAAAAGGTTGAACTATTGCATGCATTGTTTCTAAAAAAACAGAAAATAAATTTGAAGAGCCTAATTCTATAATTATGTCATTTTCTCCTAACCTTCTAGTGGATTTTTTTTTGTATATTTATTTCATTCCATTTCTCAAAACCATCTACCAGTACTTGATTTGTTTTGTTCTTCCTTACCGTATTGTTATTTGGTTCTATATCTCCAAACCTTCTATTTCATTCTGTCCATTCTAGTTGATTCTCCACAAGACCGAAGTGGCTACAGCAGCCCCAACGCACCCAAATCCCCTGCTAGCCGGGAGGTGAAGAAGGTGGCGGTGGTTCGCACCCCTCCTAAATCCCCCGCGTCAACAAGAGGCCGCAATCCTGCACCTCTGGCGGCGCCAATGCCCGACCTGAAGAACGTCCGGTCAAAGATTGGTTCCACCGAGAATATCAAGCACTCGCCTGGTGGAGGACGGGTGAGAAAATTTAACCTTTTTATTTATTTTCAATTAAATGATATTTACATTTATTAATTTACAAACCAAATATCAAGAATCACAACATGTAAAGATGAAATGCAACTAAACTGGAATAACGTCAACATGGTCAGAATGGCATCAACTGTGTTCTGTTCTGCTTAACAATTGTTGGGCTAAAATTATATTATTTCCAGATGTAATACACCTCATTAAAGTTAATGACATGAAAAAGGAGTCTGTTTAGACCCTACATCTTATATATTGAGGTTTTAGACATCCACCTGCAGACACATTTTTCATTATAAATTTGACATATTTTATTAGAAATCCAGGTTTGGGGCTGTTTTTCTTTGGGTCACATGCGCTGGAGGAAAATGCATACCCAGGATACCCATTACAGGTCCCTGTACGGGGTGTTTCCATGATCTTTTCTTAAGCATGAGAAATCGTTATTGTAAACCTGTTATCACTGCTGTAACTTTAAGACAATGCACTCAAACTGCTGTACAATAATCACATAGACTTCCCTAACAACAACCTCAGCCTACTCTACACGCCATTCCGAAAAGCAAACAGGGCCCTCTCTTGTCCCTGTTCCTTTGTAGACGTGACTATGGATGTGAACAGCCATGTCCACGTAATCGGAGACGCCCATTTAGAGGGTCACAGACTTCCAAGTTCTTCGGCAGAGCGGTGACTTGGACAATCTATGTCGTAACAGTGGCTCCGTTGTGAGGAATTTCACGTTCCCAAAGGAAACATACTCTAAATAGATTTTCCATACACTACTACATCAGAGATGTTCATGTTTTTGATTGAACTTACCAAGATGGCAATAAATGTACTGATTTATAATTAATTAATGACATAAAATGGCAAAGGCACCATTTCATCAGCCATTAACTTAGTGTCCTTGATGAAACTTTTAGCTCATTCATAATGTATCATGTTTTGACTATTATTTCTGATTAATTTAATGCCACCTTGGTGAATACATTTGAAATTTCTATCAAAACACATGTAAAATCTTCTAAAATCTTGTTTTATAAAACTTTTGACCGGTTTTGTACATCGTTTTATACAGGAACCCACATAAGGCCTCAATACAGTTCCTCACAACGTAGATGTAGCTAAAAAGCAGACAGTGAAATTTTAAGGATTGTTAATTTGTTACAATAAATAAATATTTCCCCATATTTTTCTGTGTCAACTACAGCTCATTAGCGATTGCATTTTAACACATTTTCTGCTTATCTTTTCCAAGAGTGCCAGAAGCTTTGAAGTTGACCGCGTTCAAAATAATCAGAATTGTTCATCCACTATTAGTTTTAAGACAACACTTTTTCCTCTCCTGGCTTTTACAGGTCCAAATAGTTGAGAAGAAGATGGATTTAACTAACGTACAGTCCAAGTGTGGCTCCAAAGCTAATATCAAGCATTCCCCAGGAGGTGGCAATGTGAGTACCACAGCCAGCATGTCATCAAGACTGCAACAGTTTCACTGCACATGTTTAGGAATCCTCCATTACTGCGTACATTCCTTCCGTAGAGAAGACTCACATTCTCAGCAGGGCGTGGCAGCTATCATAAACCAATGGAATGATGGTGATGTTACCTCACACACCTGGAACTTCTGAGGGTGAGGAAACTGGCAGTTGAGTTGAAGTCAACAGGGTTGCAGTTTCCCACCCTGACCCTCTGGTAGATACTCTCTCTCAGGCAAACTGCCGTCACCAGCATCCTTGATCCATAAGGCATCCGTACTAATGCTGCTCCACCCTGCCAGAAAGATGGAGTTCTTTTCTCCTCTGCTTGACCTCCGCCATGTGTAAATTGTACACAAGAACATAGACTTGTCGCGTGTTCAGGCTAGGTGTTGCTCCGTAGAAGTTAGTGATAAACTCACTTGATTGATACTGCAGTTAGGAACAGACCACGGCCTTGGTCACGTTAAGGCTACTCCGTCTACACTCTGACTTCTCGGTATAGGCCTTACCCAGTTTAAAGATCATTTTGATATGTATATACACCGGTCACCCATAACATTATGACCACCTGCCTAGTATTGTGTAGAACCTCTTTTGATAGGTACTGACCACTGTAGAACAGGAACACCCCATAAGAGCTGCAGTTTTGGAGATGCTCTGACCCAGTCATCTAACCATCACAATTTGGCCCTTGTCAAAGTCACTCAAATCCTTACACTTGCACATTTTTCTTGCTTCTCAGACCTCAACTTTGAGGACAAAATTAAGAAACAGGAAAAATGGGAACGCTGGACTTAAGCCAAAAATCGAAAATCTGTAGAAAATGCTTAGCAAAATAACTATAGGGAGCACTAAACAATGAAAAACAAGAAACGTGCCACACAACCTGACCTTTTAGCTTGCTTGTTTTTCGACCAGTTCCTTCTACATTCATTTCTGTTTCAGTTAATCAGGTTGGTTCTATAAACTCATTATGGCATTCCACATGTTTGTTATTTTGGCACTGGTCTGTATACTTACAAGGTAATCATCTTTTTATCTATTAATACTGTTTTCAAAATACAAATAATTCTTTGCATGTTTGAAAAACGAATGTTTGGAAATCAAAACAATTGCTCTATTCTACTTATACACAATTGCAAAAACTAAATATGATAATAGATTTGTGTTAAAGAAGGTGCCTATGAGGTTTATACAGTACTGAATGTGATTGCCAGTTCCCCAGATTCAACATGCAGTTGCCTTTTACAGATGAATTCCACACTGAATATAGGGGATCGGCTGTCACAGTCATTACTGCTTAACATAAAAATAAAAAGTAAAACAATAAAAGTTGTTTTTCAATTAACAAAATAAATAAATTAAGACGATAACAGACCGATCAACACAGAGTGGCTCGTCCTGTACAGCAATCGTACAGTCAGAAGCACAGCTCTTAACCTTGCGTGTTTTTTAGTTGACGCCATTTAATCGAAGCTTGGATCGATATGGCACAGAGTTAGCACACAGAACTGACCCCAAGCGGATGACTGTAGGTTTAAAAAACACGTGAGGAAACTTTGTTTCGTAAGTAGAACAGAACGGTTTTATGTGTTTATAAGCAGATATGTCTTTATTCTCTGTTTCCCTATTGGCCACCATTACTGCTGAATACCCAGGGTCTCCTCGTCTGGAGTGATTTCCTCTTCCTGGTGTGTTCCATCAGGTTAATGGTGGTATGGATGCTGTGTACAAAGCTGGCCCGGCATAGACAGTTTGACCATGGTGTCACCTCATACTGGCAAAACATTCAGAAAGCCAGCGTACAGGCTAATTCCCTCTCTTAGAAAATGCTGTATTAGATCCCTGGTTGTGGTCAGGAGGGGGTCACGGACAAGGTCCCGGACAGGATAGCGCGAGTGCATGAGGAAAGCTTTACCGAGGGCAGGGCATCAGAGAGTATAAGGACCACCCTGCGATTTATCAGCCAAAACATTATGACCACCTAATTTGACAGGTGGATCTAAGCGTTCTGATTGGCTGAGCCATTTAAGACCCGCCCCCCATTTCCTGCCAGCCCCCCTTCCTGTCCCCTTCACCATACAGTGACCCCCCTTCCTGTCCC
>JACXGM010018046.1:0-19297 GCA_016801145.1 Umbra pygmaea | reverse complement strand
ACACACACACACACACACACACACACACACACACACACACACACACACACACACACACACACACACATATTAAACAGAAGTATTCTTTCCTTATACAGAACCTTTACACATACTTGGCTTATACTGACAAGTTTACAGAAAAGTCTAAGTATATTTGGCCTATATTTGTACTTAAGTATTTTGAACAAGATAAGAAAGGTATTATTTCCTTGTACAAAATGTTTAAGAATTCTTGGCTTATCACACCACAGACTAATCACTATACAAAAATATCTGGAAATGTCAGAGATAAATCGTTGGACTCACTGGTTGCCGTGGAGTTAAAGAGATCCTGGGAATGGGATATTTCAAATCCCCAGGAGAGGGCAGTATTTGAAAATTCAGATCTACATTGTGAAAGTCTCACTCCTGCCATGGAAAACCTTTCATTGGTAGTAAGTGACATGCTGGAAGGCCTTGGCGATCCACCGGAGTTGATAGACTATCTGGAGAAAATCGAATCTGCTCCTCCCCTTTTCCAAAATGGAGGATTGATCGAAGTGATTGAGACAGGCCCTGGAATAGGTTTGACTACTCCAGGGTCAAAAGAAGGAGCATATGGAGCCTTTTTCCACCAAAAAACACTGTGAGTAATAAAGTTATGGTCTTGGGGTTGGTTAGAGAACATATTGAATACTATTGAAGCTATGCAATAAAATGGTTGGAGTAATTTAACAATATTACTTAGTTAAATGTATCATGTAATAAGAAGCACAAGGAAATGGTTGGAAAGAATGAAGTAAAATATTAACCTGTTGAGAAACTTGAAATGACTGTTAAAATTATGGAAGTATTTGCATTTAATCTGTTAGTGGTTAATGAAGGAGGTGGGTAATTAATCCCAACCAAAGGTAATGGTGTTTGATTTACATTTTATTATTTCTTGTTTTTGTTTTTATTGTTTGGTAGAATGTAGAAATGTGTGAAAATAATGGTAAATGTGTTTTTGGTTAATAAGGGATTATAGAGTGTTTTAGAGAACAGCATTATATTGTGTGAAAGCTGTTAATTTGAAAATGTGTGGTTATATTTTGTTTTGGGGATTTATTTGCATTATGAGGAAATATTTAAGTGTAAGCTGGAGGATATACCTCATGGGGGTCTGGGATACTCAATGAGACAATTCAAGAGAAGAACCCCTCACTGGGCGTGTGTTAGGGTCATTCTGACCAGTGACATTAGGTGAAAGGAGGGGCTTAGTTTAGAGGAAAAGATAGGGTATATAAGACGTGGGGTTTATATTGTCCAGTGTTCAGAGTGGAGCAGGTAAATAAGAGTGTCATTATTTTTAAAATGTTTTTGGAGGAATGCAACATCAGACAATACTTGGAATAATTTTAACTTGGAATATATCTTACCAGCGAAGCAACCTGTGTGGGTGAGTAAAGGGAAATTACTTGGCTAAATTTGAATAATCTGGTGAAAGTCTTTTTATTGAACATCTTGACTAATTAGTCATTCAGAAATTTAAGTCATAAGATAGTTGGTCATTTAGGAATCTGGAGGGTTTAAAAGTTTTGTAGGGAGTCCTCCAGTGGGAACCCTATTTAAATACGGACCCAAAGGACCTCTTATACCACTGAGATACTAGGCTTACTAAGAAAACAATAACCCTAAAATAATCTACCTTCACCGGTTATTCCAATTTATATTCGAATGACAATTTTATTTTGACTGAGATGGACTGATGAAAATAAACATAATTGATGCAAAGACTGGTTAAAGTCATAAAAGCTTTTGGTGACAAAAGATCCTTGGAAAACACCTCTGGTTGTGACTGCCTGGTTCCTTCTGAAACGTATGGGTTGCCAGACTTCCCTACCGTAAGTAGGGCTTGAGTATGTTGCTCTAGATTGTGGACAAGAGGATTTAATGTTTACCAAAAGTATTTAATAAGTTCACTTTGAAGTGGTTACATCGCCAACCATCTCTAGTCAAGGTTTTGTCATCTGATTATATCATTGATTAAATTGGTTTTGCATGCCTGAAGTCCCCAATATTTTAGATAAGCAAGTTGTTTCATTCATGGTAATGTTCTTTTTTTCAGTCAGAGGCCTGTAGCTCAAACCAGATCAAACTAGTTATCTGGTTGCTGCATCTGGCCTGTGTAAACATCAAAAGGGTTCCTCCTTTAAGACAGATATTAAAGTTATTAAATGACATTCTTCTCTACCGCCTTCTCTCTGTTCCATATTAAACTTATTATGTACAAGTTGTGTTGAAGTGGGAAACTGATTTAGCAGAGAGATTTTGTATATGAATTTGTACAAGAGATTGATATTTTGTCTTGAGGCAAATATGGTGATGTATTAAAACCGAAGTATAATTTCCATTGTAAGATTGTATTGAACAATGTATGTGAAAGATGGTGACGATCATTTTAGATCTATTTCGTATTGATAAAATTTGTTTCATTTGAATTTATATTTGAGTTGAGGTGTGTAACTATAAGATGCTATAGAGCATTGATTTCTTACAGATGAATATAAGGTCAAGGATCAAATAAATTTTGTCTGATTATTATAACTGAATAAGACCCAAATCAATAGGCACAGAAATGATAACTGTGTATTTGATAGATCACCTATGAGGAAATTGAGAAACAATAACTTATTTGTCGTACCCTATATTTTGCTATAAAACTATTCTGTATCCTTCTCACCCAAACGAAAGACCCATGGTAACAAAGTGTATGCTCCAAACATCGAATAAAAAGTCTCTACCTTAAATCTATACTTGGGCTAGCTAAAATCTGAAGAACTAAAATTAATTCAAACAATCATTCTGTATTCCGTCCTATAAGGCAGATAGTGGATGGGTATGGTGGTAAATAGAGAGTTGTTGTAGGACATTCAGAGGGGTATACATTTGAGTTAACGGGCACAACCTGAAAGTTGCTAATGATGACACCTAGTGGATGAAATATATATAGCATTTCAGGCAGAGTGAATTCTCTACAAGTTGTGGTAAAGTTTGACTATCTAGGATATTGATGGCATTGGGTAATCAATATTTAAAGACTCAAACATAGCCTGTCCGCGACAATATTTACACATTATTTCATAAAATAGCACATATCTTTAAAAATGGTGCTATGTAGAACCATAAGAGGTGCCATGTAGCACCTTAACCACCTTAAAGAACCACTGAAGAACCGCTGAAGAACCATTTGTTTTTAGAGTGTATACCGACTAAAACACGCCTGGCATAACCCGGCTAAGGGTTGGCTGAGATATTCCTGACCTGTCAGTCAATTTAATCTGGAAAGTGCCAGTCGCCAGAATATGGAGGACCAAGTCTGTCAAAGTAAGAAATAAATATATAAATAAAATAATGCAAAAAATATAAATAAGCATATGATTAAATGCACAATAAATACATTAAATAAATAAATGTAGGTAGTATTGTCTGTTTTATTCTTCCATTGTATTTTTTTACCCTATTTATTTCTTCAACGCTATTTATTTCTCCCTGTCCTTTTTACATTTCTGTATGCATTTCTGCCTCATTATGCAAATGAGAAGGGGCTGTGTCTTAAGGTGTGAACTTCTGCCCATTGGTTGGTTAGCATTATACTACATCGGTTGAATCTACATGGTAGTGGCCAGTCGGCCACAGTCAGTCACAACAAAGATGGCTATTTACGATGAGGTTATCAGTATTGATGGCAGTTTGACACTGAAGTTTTGAAACGTGCTTCAAACCATTAACTACAATTCCATTTGAACCACTGCTCCGAAAATTGCTTTGGTACGGAAAAATCATGTAACATATGATGTCCGAAAAAGTAACATTCACCTTGTAATTCGCAGCGCCACTGCGACACCGATACAGTCAGGACAGCGTGGTAAAGTCAGATTGATGTTTGACATTCATTGGTTTTCGCAGATGTTACCTTAAATTGCTCCGTGGCAACATCAAAAATGATGATGTAGTAAAGTGTCCAGTATACTACAGTTTTCCAACCTCGCGCGCGACAATGTGATGTCACGGGAGCGCCGTAACTATTTATAGTTGTGCGTGGTGCTCGCGACACTAGTTGCAGTCTTTTCCTGAACAGAGGTGTCGCAACTGAGGAAAGGCTACCGACTTTGATATTTTCACGCACTAGAAGAAGAAGAAAAAGGTAAACAATGGCAAAACGGGCAGCAGCATTGACGTTAATGTCAACAGTGGCTAAGATTATCTTAACTGTGTTGTTATGAACCATTTACAGTTTTATTATGAACAATTAACTGTGTAATTATAAATCGTTTACTGTGCCCTCGAACTCATTCATGCATCATGTTTCCATTTTGTCGCGTGCCACTGAAAAAAAAGAGTGGTGCGCGCCCTTGGCTCGCGCGCTCGAAATCCCCAGCAAAATCTACGTCATTTTGACGTCATTTTGGCGCGCGCCTGGTCGGGTGCGTTAAGTATACTGTAGGCATAAAAGCGCAAAAACTGAATGTCTGTCCAACGTGCCCGTTACTATAGGTGTAGTAAGGGACCAGGGTAAAAGTTATTTACCATGAAGAGGAGGTCTTCTCTGTAAGGATATTAATTCTTCTGTAGACCATTTTTGACCTTGTATTTCTCATAGTTTTTTTCATATTGTTTGTTATTAAAAATACAGAGCAATAACAAATTGAAAAGAAAATGACTTTTTGTTATAACTATATTGTGGCATGAGTCACCTATTTATAAAAAATATTCACAAAACATAAACAAAATGACTTGCTGTAGTAGTTCCCATTTAAGGGTCCTAGTTACTACAGGTGAAATTTTGGTCAAAAGTCAAAATATATGGTTGCAGGGTCATTTATATTGGGAGAATAGTCACAAAACGTAAACAAATTGACCTTTTCTCATTCCGATTGCTGGTGTCCTTCCCAATCACTCACTCCTACATACTACAGGTCACGGTTTCCTGAAAGAACAACTTATATGGAAATAATTTTGCTGCAGTAGTTGTTTTTTTGGCTTTATTTTTTAAGTTATGTACACTGCTAAAAAAAAATAAAGGAAGCACTAAAACAACACAATGTAACTCCAAGTCAATCGACCTTCAGCGAAATCACACTGTCCACTCAGGAAGCAACACTGATTGGCAATTGATAAATTTGACATGCTGTTGTGCAAATGTAACAGATAACAGGTGGAAATTATAGGCAATTAGTATCCCCAATAAAGAAGTGGTTCTGCAGGTGGTGACCACAGACCACTTCTCAGTTCCTATGCTTCCTGGCTGATGTTTTGTTCACTTTTGAATGCTGGCAGTGCTTTCACTCTAGTGGTAGCATGAGACGGAGTCTACAACCCACACAAGTGGCTCAGGTAGTGCAGCTCATCCAGGATGGCACATCAATACGAGCTGTGGCAAGAAGGTTTGCTGTGTCTGTCAGCTTAGTGTCCAGAGCATGGAGGCGCTACCAGGAGACAGGCCAGTACATCAGGAGACGTGGAGGAGGCCGTAGGAGTGCAACAACCCAGCAGGAGGACTGGTACCTCCGCATTTGTGCAAGGAGGAGCAGGAGGAGCACTGCCAGAGCCCTGCAAAATGACCTCCAGCAGACCACAAATGTGCATTTGTCCACTCAAACCGTCAGAAACCGACTCCATGAGGGTGGTATGAGGGCCCAACGTCCACAGGTGGGGGTTGTGCTTACAGCCAAACACCATGCAGGACATTTGGCATTTGCCAGAGAACACCAAGATTGGCAAATTCGCCACTGGCGCCCTGTGCTCTTCACAGATGAAAGCAGGTTCACACTGAGCACATGTGAACAGATGTCTGACAGACGTGACAGAGTCTGGAGACGCCGTCGAGAAGCTGCTGCCTGCAACATCCTCCAGCATGTAATGGTGTTGGGTGGCATTTCTTTGGGGGGCCGCACAGCCCTCTATGTGCTCCCCAGAGGTAGCCTGACTGCCATTAGGTACAGAGATGACTTCCTCAGACCCCTTGTGAGACCATATGCTGGTGCGGTTGGCCCTGGGTTCCTCCTAATGCAAGACAATGCTAGACCTCATTTTGACTAATTATAAGGACATTACATCAAAGTTGGATCAGCCAGTAGTGTGGTTTTCCACTTTGATTTTGAGTGTGACTCCATATCCAGACCTCCATGGGTTGATAAATTTGATTTCCATTGATATTTTTTGTGTGATTGTGTCATCAGCACATTAAACTATGTAAAGACAAAAGTATTTCATATGATTAGTTCATTCATTCAGATCTAGGATGTGTTATCTTAGTGCTCCGTTTATTTTTTTGAGCAGTGTATATTTTCCGCCGCTAACAGTCAATACAGGTTGGTGAATTTGAAGTGCTTACACTTGGAAGCTGAGCTTCATTCTCAATGTTATGTAAACTCTCATTCACAATCAGTGTTCCATATGTTGAAGATTAATACAAATAATTTCTTTAAAAAAATACTTTCTTTGTTGCTTGTTTCCCTTTGATGTTCTGATCTACTTGATGTTAACAATTTCTGAAATATTTATTAATAAAACAAAGTTACAAGGCGATCTCCTCCTGGATGCGGATGGCTGCTCCATCTCTCCATTCCCAGAAGTCTGCAACCGTAACTAGGGTCCTTTAAAAGGGAACAACTACAGCAATCAGAATGAGAAAAAGTCATTTTGTTTATGTTTAGTGACTATTTTCCCAATAAAAATTAGTCCTGCCACCATGTTGTTTGATTTTTGACCGAAGTTTCACCTGTATTAACTAGGACCCTTTAAAAGGGAACTACTACAGCAATCAGAATGAGAAAAGGTCATTTTGTTTCCATTTAGTGACTATTTTCCCAATATAAATGACTCCTGCAACCATATTTTGACTTTTGACCAACATTTCACCTGTAGTAACTAGGGCCCTTTATATGTCAATCAATCAAATTTATTTATAAAGCCCTTTTTACAACAGCAGTTGTCACAAAGTGCTTTGACAGACACCCGGCCCGAGACCCCCAAAAGCAAGTGATGCACAGTGGCTAGGAAAAACTCCCTAGTAGGAGGGACCTGGGAAGAAACCTAGAGAGAGGCCAGACTCAAGGGGGTGGCCAGTCCTCTTCTGGCTGTACCGGGTGGGGGATCTGAAGGTACACAGCCCATTGTAATAAGGTCACTTTGTTTATCAGTGTTCAATTATTATCCAGCAATGAAGATATGATGGGTGGTCTGTGACCATAGTCTTTATCTAGCATCAATACAGTTCGGTGGTCTTGCGAAGGAAGACCGTGAAGCCACCTGGAGATGAAAGCTGGCGTCATCAGGTGGAAACGTGATCATCAACCGCAGTGACATGGGATCCAGCACAGCAGCGGGCCAGGCACGGGAAGGGGACAGGAAGGAGTCATCAGGCCACATGGTCCTGTCTCATGTTCCTAGGGTCCTCCTAGGATGAACATGACATCAGGAACATTAGAGTGGGCATACCTTGGGTCTAGTACCTTGACACAGCTCTAACCCCAAAATAAATATATATATAGATATGGTTATATCCATCAACTACTTTGATCGGGTGTAAACTGACACTTGCATTTGCAGCTCCCAAGAGTTCAAGAGTTATCGCGCATGAGCAGAGGTAACTAAGCAACACTGTTGAGGAAGCGGTGTCAGATTACCTGGGCGACTTGCTACATTAATTGGACATAACCACCGCAAATATTTTTTTTTGGGGGAAAAAATACGTTTTGGAATATTGAATTGTTTGACTTCGACAATCGACTAGTGTGGACTTCACTGGAAAATAAGAAATAAACTGAGGTACAAACTTATTTGTTCAAACTCGTTGTGTTTATTATAAGAAATCAGTGCAAATGGATATGGATCGATTAATCGATTAATGAAAACGTAATCAGTATTGTGATCAGGGAACAAACTACTGTTTCTCTTTCTGCAATAGATTGGAGGGGTGATGAAATGTGTTTAATGCCACTTCCATATTATTACATGCCTTTTCCTTGTAAATCACTTGTACCTATATTTTACCAGAAGATGGCAGTATATAGAAGTTTACAAAATCTTATTGGTTGGGTTCCACCAAAAATGTTAAACTAAAATGTGACAGTAACAAACCATTTTAAAAGGCAAACACAAATAACACTATGCAAATAATAATAAGTATAGGTTGTGTTTGTGTATTCAGCTTGTGTTCAGAATACATTCAGAATACATTATTTTAAACATTTTTAAAAGGTGATTTTGTTTGGAGTGTTTGCATTCAGTGAGAAAGTTGAATGAGAACACTTTCTCATTTACACCAACGGCAAAGAGGGAAAGATTAGGTTGCCATGATGGTATGAGGACCAGATGGAAATTAGTCCATGACACCAGGGTTACTCTTATGATTAGTGCCATGGGATCTTTAGTGACCACAGAGAGTCAGGACACCAGTTTCATCCGAAAGAAGGAATCCTATGAAGGACAGATGTCTCCATCGATGCCCTGGGGCATTGGGAATGATCTTTAGACCAGAGGGAAGAGTGCCCCCTACTGGCCCTCCAACACCACTTCCAGCAGCATTGTTCACCAATTCAGGAACCAACCAGGCCTGACCCTGCTTAGCTTTAGAATCAAACCAGCAGTGGAATACAGGGCGCTATGCTGCTGGTTCTTGGTAGCCCCTATCATACAGGGTTCTAAGCAGAGCCCCTACTTGGGTGTTCTATTTAGAACAATTTAATGTGGGTACATTGCAGAACCTTATATAAAAGGTTTTAGGTAGAACACTCTGAAAATAGTTCAACTTCCCCTATGGGGACAAACCAAAGAACCATGTATGGTTTAGCTCCAGTTGATTTAAGAGAGTACGTTGTTAGTTCAGAGTTGACTCGCCTGACTAACTGAAGCCCTAAAAGCCGATAAATCTTTCTGGGCTTTAATAATCATCTTTTTAAGGAGAAATGTAATATGGTCCAAACCTTCTAACTGTTCTTTATTATTTTGAATTTATAATGAAAGCAAATAAATCAATCCTTTATTAAAATTGCATAAATGTGGCATGTTTCAGAAAGATTCCTCGTTACAGCTTTTCTTTACAAAGGTGCCCAAGAGTTTGCATATTACTGTGTGTGTACTTTGTGACAACCTCTGATCTTAAAAGGGCTTTATAAAATACATCAGACAGATTAATTCATTAGATAAAAGCAGTAGTCAGTTTCGTCAGAGAAACAACATTTGGACATATTTTGCTCAACTTATTGCTCACTACTAAACAACTCTTTTAGCAGCTGCCTGACTGTCACAGTTTTGCCACATCAAATAAAAACCTTTGGCAACAAATTCCTTTCCTTACATAAGATGGCTGCTTACACAGAGCTGTTAATACCATTGATCTACAGAACCCACCTGTAATGCCATCTCTGATATTCCCCTCTTCCACACGGGTACAACAGTATTAAGTGAATGAGTTAGAAACTAGAAGTGGACAATGAAAGTGAACCTTTCTTGGTACACAGTTGCAATTTGGTATGTAAGATAAAAATATATATATATATATATACACACAGCTCAAAGGAATGTAGACACAAAAGCAGCATGTGTTTGTTAATTACATGTCATTCATCATATGGGATTCATTCAACAAACCCACACTGAAACTACAAGAGAGAACTACATTTCTTGTGGGCCATGTGCTCTGTTGTGCATTGAAGGCTGTTTCCAATTAGTTTAATTATTGTTCAATTAGCTACAGAGTGCAGATTACTATTCAACATGGCACATTTAAACAGTTGTGCAACCTTGCCTGAAGCTACAGTTTGCCTCTGGCTATGGTTACACCTTGTAATAAAGCTATCAACAAGAAAATATATATAAATGTAACCTGTCTGATCAGATTCTTTGTGGTAAACTTTTTTCTTTATCTCTGCACCTGTTACCTGCTCAGTCATCACTGTGGTTTTATACATATTGGCAACAAACTGGTGGGAAAGTATAACTCTTGTGGTTAACTCCGAAAATTACTTTCAAGATGTACCTTAGTCATCGAAAAATTATGCAAGAATGGTCAGGATTTTTGTAAGAGCTATTCTTTTAGTAACACATCATCTTTAATTCAGTTATAGTGAATAAAAGATACAAATGTGTGCAGCTCAACCTTTTGTATTTATTCTGTGATTTAATTGAAAATTTGTTATCCTGCGCCAAAAATGATTATTAATATTAATATTCCCCAAGGCTCTGTATTCGGCCCTATTCCAATTTACTTATGAAGTTTTTATAAGCATGTTCCACAGAATGTCTCTGACTTAATTCTGAAATAGGAAAACATAATGTGGGGTATTTCCAGGGAGAGCACATTCAAAGCTGTTTACCAGAGGGGTCGGTGCACGGACAAGTAGGATAACTACATGATAGATCTCGCACTTTAGCAAAGTATTGAAGGCAATGTTTGTACTGGCTAACAACCAATGAGCTGGGGACATTGTGCTGTAGGAAGACAAATAGCACACTAGTGCATGATACATAATGATGTTTACTCATTAACAAATAGAGAAGTCCATTTGTCAAAAAGAAAAAATTTCAACATTGATCTGGGACACCCGATTACCAATCCAAGTAGAATCAAGTTATATACCTACAAATGCATGTACACTTTAAAAAAATCTATCGAGTAGGGAAACCATAGATTTTTGGATATTTTATTTAACATGCTATGCAAATATGCACACAAACACACAAATACTGTACAGACAACGATACACACATAAACACACACAGACACTGTACAGAGACACACATAAATACACACCGTATTACATAAACACATAAACACACACAATAACTGTAGTTAACTGAAAGGTGGTCCCTACTTGTTCAAATAATTAAATCATTATAATACTAATACTAATCATAGTTATACCAGTGTTCGATATCAATCCAATATGTCTGTCCCTGCCAGTCTGTCCCTGCCTGTCTGTCCCTGCCAGTCTGTCCCTGCCTGTCTGTCCCTGCCAGTCTGTCCCTGCCTGTCTGTCCCTGCCTGTCTGTCCCTGCCTGTCTGTCCCTGCCTGTCTGTCCCTGCCTGTCTGTCCCTGCCTTTCTGTCCCTGCCTGTCTGTCCCTGCCAGTCTGTCCCTGCCTGTCTGTCCCTGCCTGTCTGTCCCTGCCTGTCTGTCCAGCTCTACTGTATGTGTGCCATTTGTAGCCTGCTTTGCCTAATGAAATCATCATGAAACAGTTCCATTACAATTTCACTTCTTTCTCATGCACATTATATCAATTTGTCTTTGAAAAATTAGACTACTCTTATTATATTTGGGGAGACAATACTTTTTCCAAGGATCGGGGGTTGTGTTCCCCCTAGGACTTCCAACCTATGGTGGTCACTGTATGTTAAACACTTGATCATGGTGTATTGGAAATTTGCAAAGTAATTTACTCGGTTTGATACAGGTATGATGTAGGATTTGACACTGGTAAAGGGTATAGGTGAGGTGGGAGTTGATACAGGTGAGGGGGAAGTTGTTTTATACTCTGAAACAAACCTCCCATAATATGTAGTGTGGTATGATACAGGTGAGGTAAGTGATACAGGTGAGTTTTTTTAATACAGGATAGGAAGGTGATATAGGTGAGGTAGGAGGTGATATATAGAGAAAAATTATACAGGTGAGGTGGGTGATACAAGCTAAATCTTGTGCAGTTTGCTCAGTTGCTTGACAATACGTCTGTGTTCATACGCTATACGTATTGTTATAAAGACCTGCACATGTTGAATAGTGTGAACATGAAATTCTGAAGAAAACCTTAGGATAATTTATATTGGTTGTGTTCCATCTCCTTTTTTAAACGCTGCCTCCTGATTTGAAAAATGTCAGTTGTTATTGCACAGACTTGAAAGTGAGAGTGAGCTGTAAGACAACACTTCATCATTTTTCATTCCAAACCTCAAGCTTTTGTTTTTTGCTTCAAGTAGAGGCATGTTGCCAAAGCTCAAAGAACTTCAGCATGCATATTGTAAATGCCACCCAGTTATGCCTGGGGCAAGCGGAACCAACAGTAATCTGGCCTGGATTGCTGCCAGATATCTAAAAACAAATTAGCACCTAGAGTAGTTGAACATGTTAAGGCTTGGGTTTCATCTGGTCTAATTATACATGACATTATCACTTGACTTTCAAGAAAGATAGTGCTAACTACTGTATATCACTAAAGTGATTAGGGTTACTAAGCTAAAGGAAAGATCTGCCAAAGTTATGAGAATCTTCTGATGTTTTTGTAAGTGGTATAATGTTGGTTATTTATACTTAAACATTTTTTTAATGAATTTATACATCCAAATTATCCATGAGTGTCTAGGAGAACCACAATGCACTTTCTTTACGGAAAATAGCCTGACCAATAAAAAACTAACGTAATTATTTCTGCTAACCACCAAAATCACACAAAATCCATTAGAAAACAAATACATTTTTATACCTGGAAAATGTAACTTCGTTAAAAACCTACAAGTATAGTGATTTAGAAAAAGTAAACCAAAGGAAGAAGTGTATTAGATCCAGAAAATTAAAACATAGACGTAAGTAATAAAAAATACAAACAAAATTGTCATAACAAGATTGACATTTCACTGTATTTCATGCAATGATGTTGTATACAGTCTCATGGAGAAATGACAAGCTCAAAGGAGTTGAAAATAAATTGTGTGATACAGATAGTGAATCAGGTAGTGAATCAGGTAGGGGCAGGTAATGAATCAGGTAGTGAATCAGGTAGTGAATCAGAGAGTGAATCAGGTAATGAATCAGGTAGTGATACAGGTAGTGAATCAGGTAGTGAACAGGCAGTGTCTGCTCGAAAAGTATACTAGATGAACTGGCAACCAGAAAAGGGAGAGATCACAGGTTAAAAGCACAGGGAAATACCTGGAGCGGGGGGAGGGGCAGGTTACACAGGTGAAAAGAATTAGGTTGTGACAGTAAAAGTAATCTGATTACTGTAATACAATGACTTTTAAAAATGTACCTACGCAACTCTGATTATTTATTACAAAGTGGTGTTCACCTTAGTAATCTTACTAAAATAAAGCCCTCCAACAATTCTGTGAAGAATAAAAATATTACAATGACAAAAAAGACATAAAAATGAGACTACTAAATGTTCAATCCCTTGCTTCGAAGGCAATCATTGTCAATTAACTAATTATGGATAATAATCTTGATATGATTGGCTTGTGATTGAAACCTGGCTTAAGCCTGATTAATTTATTGCCCTTAATGAGGCCTCTCCTCCTGGTCACACCGGTGATCATATCCCCCATGAATCTCACAAAGGCGGTGGCGTGGCCAACATTTATGACACTGATCTTAAACTTACAAATAAATAACTGGGTTTGTCTCTACAGGCCACCTGGGCAATAGACAGTATTTCTTAATGAAATCCCTGAATTCTTATCTGGCCTAGTAGTCATGGCAGATAATATTATAATTGTGGTGATTTTAACATTCATATGGAAAACTCAAATGACCCTTTCAAAATCTTTTGCATGTTTGTGTGCTGCTTCGCTTCCCTATGTGTGCAACAAGGATAGTGTGCATGCTCTGTGCATACGCCTAGGTGCATTTGACTCATTTGCTGTTAAAATTAACTTTAGACCAGGTTTTTGTTGGTCAATGACGCATTCACATTCTAATGCCTAAAGATAGCAATACACCCAGAATTATCTTGAACACACCTCCCTGTAAGACCAGCACGCCCATGGGTGCAAAGACGGGCACAAGGGCATTTGCTATTTAAACGATGCAGGCACTGGACAGGAAATTGACAACTGCGTCGGTCTTAAACTAGCAAAGACACTTGCGTTCGGCTTTGCACTGTGTTGCGCCGGGTGCAAGATGGTTTGACACAACATGAAACTTTGCTTGAGGTATCACCAGGGGCTGTACACATGAACTTGAGCATAGAGAACATTGTTTTTGTACACAAAGGTTACTAAAAAGAAATGTTTTGTACAACTCACTTTGTATTTCTGCTGGCTCCCATTTTGCCACCAAGTTTCATGTTGTGTCGAGCCATCTAAGTGTTTTAAAAATAGTGATTTTTATGATTTTTTGATGATTTTGAACACCAAAAATAGGGAAAATCCTAAAAGTGGCGTTTCCGTCCTAATTATGCTTTTAAACAGAAGTTTGACTCAAGTACATTCAAAACAAGACTCCTATGCCACTCAGGGGCCGAGTCACTGGCCTGTCCATGTTGCCCCATGATACCCCACACTTATGGGATGGGAGTACACTGTGTGGGCTATACTCTACCCTCTCAGGGTGGTTGCGGTCTGTTGGTGTCCCTTTGATGGTGTGGTCTTTGATGTGGGTGGGTCTGAATCATGCCAGTTTGCTCCTACCATGGTTTTCTTTGTGCAGAACCATGCCTCCAGTCTTCCCCCGTCTCAGCCCCAGTTGTTATGCTGCAATAGTTTATGTGCTGGGGGACTAGGGTCTTTCTGGGAACTAGGGTCTTTCTGGCCCTAGAGTCTTTCTTTCCCCACTTAAGTGTAATTGATATATGATGGGGAAAGGAGACAGTATATATATTTTTGGGGTCAGAGTTGTACCAAGGTATAAGAGCTAAGGTATGGCCACTCTAATTTTTCTGAAGTCCTGTTGATCCTATGAGGACCCAAACCCTTGGAACCTGCTTCAGGACCATGTGGTCTGATGACTCCTTCCTGTCTTCGTCCTGTGCCCAACCTGCTGCTGTGCTGGTGCCCAGGTCACTGCTGTTGGTGATCACGTTTTTACCTGGTGACTCCAGCTGTACATCTCCAGAGAGCGTTACGTTCTCCCTGCCCAAGACCACCGGACCGTGTTGATGCTACACAAAGACTATGGTTACAGCCCACCCATTCCTGTCTCCATTTTTGGACACTAATTGGATACTGATATGTGACCCTATATGTGACCCTATATGTGACTTTATATTTCAATGTAGTTTCAGTTAGTTTCCAAACAGTTCTAGCTAGTTTTAGTTAGTTTCTATCTTTCAGTTATATTTCTATTTCATTTTTACATAGTCGGGTTTCAGTTTTAGTTTGAGGTGTTTCAGTTTTTTAAAGCATCTACAAGTACAGTACATACATGTATCTACAGTATGAATACCTACTTGTATTTGCCTTAGGTAAAACACACAAACACCTTGACAGTGTTTTATTGGTTTCATTCAACTACTTAATTGTACAAATGTACTTAATCTAGATGCCTTTTATTTGATGTGATGTGACAGAAAACACAATGGGTCCTATTTACAGAAAATCTCTGGCTATGTTATATACAACACAATAATGAGTCTTACTGTATGCTAGCTTTCAGGAAACTGTTCAGACACAAAAATGATCTCATTCCAGAGTTCCATTCCATTCATACTCTCATAAGTAAGGTGTTACTGTCAGGTTAGCTAGGTTACTTTCTGAATGTTATCAGTTACAATTCAAGTTCCCTGTCTAACTTTGTCAGCAGATACTGAACATCTGGATAACCCACACTTGTCTGGATTAGCCAAACTCATCTTTTAATTTTCAGTTACATTAAGATGAGTTTCTAATACTAAGGGAAATGAGAAGAAAATTAAAATTGTGTCCTACTGTGGTCCTCCAGTGGTCTAAAGATGTAGCCTCTTGTGCAGATATACTGCTGAATTATGGGTTTCAAAACTACTCTGCCAGCAAAAACGTTAACCACTGTATCCAGCTAATCCTAGGCATGCTAGGATTAGCTGGACAACATGTTAAGTTATTTTCTAAATTAAACATAAGGAAAGATATCATGTTCCACAAGTGTATTTGATCATAAACTTCACCAAAACTCATTGTCAGCAGCCAATATATGGGATCATAAGCCTACCTGTAGGCTTTATGTAGCAGAGTTTTAAAGATCCTCATAAATCAAAGTCAATGGGCAGGGTGCTTGTTGTTACGCCTTTCTTTTTAACACATCCTACTAAATTCCATGTAACATTATTTAGACTCCATATGTATCGGACCAATATGATACATTAAACCTCTAGTTCCTATTATTGTTTTGCAAAGATGCATCCATAGTATATTTCGAAACACAGATTTCAGAGGCTAATTTAAAACATATTCATACTCGGTTTGAATCAGACAAAAAACACAGAAAGGAAAACTGATATCTGCTCTTCACTTGAAATCCACATTGGTATTTGCACACCCATATTTGCACTCCAATACTTAACATTATTCAACTATCAACCTGCACAACTGTTGGTTGTGAAACACCAACAATATGTTTGGATAACTATCATGTTGCATGTGAATTACCTTGTACATTTCTCATGTTAAATTAAAGAACAAAAACCTAAAACTGAAGATATTTCACCAGTAATTTTATTTTAATTATTTTCGTACCTAACTTTACTAGTTTCAGTTAGTTTTCGTTTTTCACAAATCTATCGTAACTTATTTTATTTCAGTTAACAAAAATGTTTTTTAATTGTTATAGTTTCAGTCTTGGTTTTAGTTACTATAATAACCTTGTTCCACTGTTTTCTTTACCATTTTCATTTCATAATATATTCTACATTTTACTGTATTTGTTCACTCTATTATGACCAGTATCCAAGATACCTTTAAGAAACTTGTAGTAAAATGACTGTAATGTATGACATTTCTTTAGACACACCTTCCAAAGTGCAAGAAGCTCACAGCAAATGTTCAGTCCTGATGACATCTCATCTGAATGAGACGTGTTGGAACAGCCTCAACCAGTTCCTTCAGGCTACAGGTGACATTTCTGACTAACCCATTAGAATAACAGATCTAGAAACATACACGTTCACATACTCTCTAGCAGATCTTGTGAATTATAGAAGATAATATAATATAACATAATATAGTGTTGTGACTGAATTTGCTGGCCTTAAATAGTTCCATGTGTAATTAAATAAATAACAGTTAAAATGTAGAGACAACGCCAACACCTCATTCATCTGATTTCTTTACAACCATTAAAATATTGTTCAATGAAAAGTGCAGTGAAGTAGCAAGGATCAAAATGCCGTTATGCCTGCTGGCAGGTAATGAATACACAAGAAAACAATTTCAAATGGGTTATTTAGCCATCCACATATGATGACCTTTTATGGTTCCAAACAGAACCAGTTTTGGTTTCAGTAGCCGCTTTTCGACCAAGTAGCTACAGGAACGTAGTGGCCGCACTGGTCAAGTGGCCATAGGAACTGGTAGGAGGGATATGGGAGTGACGCAAGCACCGCAACGGTCTTTTATAGCGTCGTGACTTAAGCGTAGCGCCAGATACAACAACATTTCACAGTTGAATGTTTTTGTAACACTGGGTCTATGATTGGAGATAAGTGTGTAAATCATCTTATGTATGAGGATGATCTGGTTGTTTTTTTAGCTCAAGTAGTGCTGGGTTCCTTCAGCGGGTTGTTGTTTGTTTGTTCAGATTACGAGGTTGAAAACTACATCCAATTCAATTTTAAAAAAAGAGTGTTGTGTTGATATGTCCTAATAACGGAGTTCGAACAGCTGCGTTTAAAAACTAGGCTGGAGTAATAGAAATTGAGTAGCTACTTAACAGAGAAACACAAAAGACCAAGGCTCCAGCATAATATGTATTGGAGCAACAGACAAACAAAGCGACAGAAACCGGGAAAATGGAAAGACCCTGCTCTAGAGTAGGACCTAAAAGAGTTATAGGAACTGCGGTGCAAGGAACTAAATAATCCTGCCATTTCTTCTATCGGAACACAAGAAAAAAATGGTTATAGGAACGTTATGTTCTAGGAACTGCAAAAATCCCTGCGGTCGGAAAGCGGCTAATATAAGCAACCCTTTAGGGTTCCAGATGCATTCGTTGGGCGGTTCAGCGAAAAGAAGAGGCGTGTTCCGGTGCAAACGTTCCCTGGTGCTATCTTGCAGTCCCCCAAAACAATTCCGCCACTGACCAGGAAAAACCTGGTTTAAAGTCAGTGGCGTGTTATTCATATGCTATTTTAAGGGCGCATGCTTAACCATAATGTAGCATGTGCACAACGCTCATACACTTTGCTCCTCTCATCTACACAAATGCAGCAGTTCTTTATTATTGCAATACATAATTAGAAGGAAAAATATTACCACACGAGGAAGTCATTGTGGTGTCTGAAAATGTGAAAAATAGGTATACATCTAGTGTACACATTTACTCAAATTATTCATAATGAATTATTTGCACTGATATACATCAACCTCAAGGGAACCCATTCAATCAACAAGTATACACACGTAATTTGCGATGCTAATAGTAAAATCACCCATGTCTTGACTCAGAATTACTCAGGCTCAAGCCACGACTCATTTCTGGCAACTTTGCCACGAGGAATCCCCCCTTGGATGGGTGGCTCTGAAGGGGACAACAGCTATCCGTTAAAGACATGGTTAATGATGACACAATTTATGATGCCAGCAAGTGTGTAAAATGCTGTTTAATCAAAAACACACAAACACGCAGTGTAGCCTAATTGAACGAACATTTGGCACACTGAAAATGCGCGTCAGGTGTTTGGATAGAACAGGTATACTACTCAAGTCGCAGCATTCTTTGTGGCTTGTTGTATTTTACGCAACATTTCCGTGAATCATGGATGTGTAGATGACATTAATTAGGAAATATTACCATGTATTCTTAACCTCGTGATCCAGTGAGAGTGAGTCCAAAAAATCGGAAAGTAGGGTATGTCTTGTGACATTTCTTTATTTACATTTTGTAAAAAGAAAAAACAATAGAAAATCGCCGTTATAATAGCAATCCGCCATGGAACAAGCGCGGCTGCTCTTAAAGGGAATGTGAGATGACGATCTGATTGGTTTATTGCACGTTACGCCCAAACCACACCTATGACTAATGAAGCTACTTTAGACCTACACATTTTAGATATGCGTGAAGTTCATTCTCTGATTTAACCAAAAAACAGAAATTGAAGCAGCAGTCATCTTTAACCTCCCCTTTTCGGACAGAAACATTATAGGTATAATATCTCATGAAACCCAGAGATGTTGCCTAAAGGGTAATAACCAGTTCACTGGAATAGTATGTGTTGAAAGAGGGGTTGACAAACCAGGAGATGCAAAGGAAGAATTAATGATTGATGGATGATACAACAAAGTAAAAAGTGCATAGTTTGCCACACCCAAAAACACAGAGAGAACGAGAGTTATGCACACGCACGCACGCACGCACGCACGCACGCACGCACGCACACACACACACACACACACACACACACACACACACACACACACACACACAACC